>JAZGTK010008217.1:0-18518 GCA_036877625.1 Ambastaia sidthimunki
CACTGAGGAAGAGACAGGAGTCGGAGTTAGAGGTAGCAGAGCTGAAGATGTTGAGGTTCACCTTGGGAGTGACAAGGTTGAACAGGATTAGGAATGAGTACATCGGGGGAACAGATCATGTTGGACGTTTGGGGGACAAAGTTAGGGAGGCCAGATTAAGATGGTTTGGACATGTTCAGAGGAGGGAGAGTGAGTATATTGGTAGGAAAATGTTTGACATGGAGCTGCCAGGTAGGAGGCAAAGAGGAAGGCCAAAATAGAGGTACATGGAGGTAATAAATGAGGATATGAAGCTAGTGGGTGCAAGTGTTGGGAATGTAGAAGATAGGGACAGGTGGAGAGTGATGATTCGCTGTGGCGAAAAAAAAAAAAAGCCGAAAGAAGAAGTGATGCAATACCAAAATAAAACGATAAGATGACTAGGCGGAATAGGCAGAAATTAATCTGCACGCAAACTCAGACAGTCCCGAACTATCTTCAACACTTTTCATTGGTTAATCATTTCAAAATTTTCACAGCCACGTGGGGACTGACCAATAGTTTTATGTTTGTAGAAAAACATAAAAATTATGAGTTCGGCTCAAAATATATAAACATTTAGTATACAAAGTGCTCAGTTGTCTGCTTTAACTAAAAACATTAAACCCAGCAGTAAGAAATCACACAGGCAAACGTGATTAATGATTTCAGTGATTATTTTTTAAACAATGACAAAGGAACTCTTCTGAAGTTGCTCATATCACTACGTTTATGTAACTTGTTAATTTTCTTACAAAGTGCAATAAACACAATGTCATTCTGACATTATCAGAATGACAATGACAATAAAAAGAATAAGTCTTTTATTTATATAGTGATACAAATTTTCCCTGTGTTTCAGGGTGTACCCAATATCATCCTTGTCTTTTCTTTAAAAAACAAACTCATCTGCGCTTCTGCTGCTAATAGAAAAATCATTTAATTTTTGTCTTTGTTAAATGCTTTTTTACATGTGGTTCTGTGAGGTTTGCTAATGTTTTATGTTAGTTTTAAGTATAGTAAAATTTGGAGGGCTGATCAGCAGGAAAGTACACTGCATCTTGTGAGTGAAATTCATTGTAAATCAGCACCGCCCCAGAATAAGCTGGAGGTGATCAGTCATTTTATATTCGGTGTGAAAGCATTGCTTATTTGCAAATCACTTTGCTTTATTGTGTCATGCACAGTGTGAAAAGGCCTTTATTCCACTTTAACTCATTTCCTTTACATTCACTTCCTTTGCATTCCAATTCCTTAATCCTTGAGTCTGTCTAATCTTTAATCTTTAACTAGATTCTTCACAATATGTGTTTCAGTGGAAGAACTAATAGCCTACAGGTTTTTGGATGACATGAGGCTGAACTATTGCTTTATTAGATGTGTGTCTCAGAGGTGTCTTACAGTGTGTCAGGGCTGTGTGTAATGAATGAGTGTGAATAAGTGTTACGTTTGGAGTTATGTGTGTGTTTTGCTCAGGTGAAAAGCAGTTCTCCGGCTGTCATCATACAGGAGAAGGAGTTTTCCAACAGCTTTCCCTCTTACATTAGATACAGTGTGAGTGTGGTGAGGTCTCAGGGAGAGCTGACAGCATCCGTGTCCATCAGCAGCTCCTCCAGTGATCAGCTTCTGCTTATCCCTGTGTCTGTCATACATCTGCCCACCAGCAGCACCTCTGTGCAAGGTCAGGACCTTACTGACTGCAACAGTCAGGCAGAAGAAAAGAATTTAGCATTAAGGAAATACAGGGCATTCAGAAGTATTAAGTACTTCACATTTTCAATTTTGTTATGTTGCAGCCTGGTACTACAATTGTTTAAATTAATTTTTTTCCAGGGAAGGCATGTGTAATTTTTTGCCAGGGAAGGCATGTGTAAGGATTTAAAAAATAGTCTCTGTTCAGCAAGGAAACAATTAACACACATTTGTTCACACAACAGCAGAATGCTGTCCTGTTTTTTAGTTCTTAACATAGGGGGTTAGGTCAAGACTCCACCATTAAACTCATAAATGCATTTTCGGGTATGCAGAATCAATCTTAAGATGCCAAACAGATGCAGTGTAGTGGTGTATTTTAGCTGTTTTAGACGGATAAAAAGCTGGAGATCATATTCTCCTGCACTGGTTGACTGCATCTTTCAGAAAAACAAAGCGCAATTCACTTTATTTCAATTCACTGATAAGCCAGCTTGGAAGCAACACCTCTGCAACTAGAGTCTGGACTTTCTGACTAACGGATCCCAGTCTGTTAAGTTGGATAAGCTTTCCTCCTTCATGATCACTCTGAACACCGGCGTGCCACAGGGCTGTGTGCTGAGCCCTCTTCTGTGCTCCCTGTTCACCCATGACTGCGTTCCTGTTTTATAATGTTTAGAATTAAGACCAAACAGTTCAATGTTGGTTTCATCAGACCAGAGAATCTTGTTCCTCACAGTCTGAGAGTCTTTTAGGTGCAACCTAAAAGTTTTTTGCAAACTCTTATCAGGCTTTCATGTATTTTGTACTGAGGAAAGGCTTCCATCTAGCCACTCTGCAATAAAGCCCAGATCGGTGGAGGGCTGCAGTGGAGGTTGTCCTTTTGGAACTTAGATCCATAGATCTGATCCATTGTCCCATGTCCACACAGGATCTCAGTCAGTGTAACCAAGTTTTCTTTTACAAAGGCCCTTCTCCCCTGATTGCTCAGTTTGGCTGGACAACCAGCTCTTGGAAGAGTCCTGGTTGTGCCAAACTTCTTCCATTTGAGAATTATGGAGGCCACTGTGTTTTTGGGAACCTTCAGTGCAGCAGAATTTTTTTTATGGCCTTCCCCAGATCTGCGCCTTGCAACAATCCTGTTTCTGAACTCTGCAGGCAGTTACTTTGACCTTATGGTTTGGTTTTTGCTCTACTATGCATTGTCAGCTATGAGGCGTTTTTAGAGAGGTGTGTGCCTTTCCAAATCATGTCCGATCAATTTAATTTTAATCTTCAATAAAAGTACAGACATTTCTAAAATTTTGTTTTCACTTTGTCATTATGGGGAAAAAATTAATTTAAATGATTGTAGTATCAGGCTGCAACATAAAATTTTATAAAATTGAAGGGGGTCTGAATACTTTTTGAATGGACTGTATGAGCAACCAGCAGCTTTTACTAGTGGGAATTTTGTGGTTAACCATCAAGACCTAAATTAAATGAATGAGCTAACAGATGTTTGGCTCATATTTTCTGTTTTCTTGTAAAAAATGTATAGTGCCTTGACTTGGCGTAAGTCCTGGGCAATATAGCTAAAAATACATACCTTTTCTTCACAATTTTATGCATTATTATTTTTTTTTTTACCAAATTATGTTCCTGTTGTGGACCTTTAAAGAGATCATGAAAATTGCATGACTTCTGTCATTCCAAAACTTTTTTGACTTCCATTGTTAAACACAAAACATTTAGAAGACTGACAAGTCATACATGTTTGGAGTGACATAAGGGCTGAGTAAATGATAGACAAATTTTTGGGTGAACTATCCTTCTAAAGGTATCTGCATATACAGTGGGGCAAAAAAGTATTTAGTCAGTCACCAATTGTGCAGGTTCTCCCACTTAAAAAGATTAGAAAGGCCTGTAATTTTCATCATAGGTACACTTCAACTATGAGAGACAGAATGGGGGAAAGTATCCAGGAAATCACATTGTCTGATTTTTAAAGAATGTATTTACAAATTATGGTGGAAAATAAGTATTTGGTCAATAACAAAAGTTCATCTCAGTACTTTGTTATATACCCTTTGTTGGCAATGACAAAGGTCAAACGTTTTCTGTAAGTCTTCACAAGGTTTTCACACACTGTTGCTGGTATTTTGGCCCATTCCTCCATGCAGATCCCCACTAGAGCAGTGATGTTTTGGGGCTGTCGCTGGGCAACACAGACTTTCAACTCCCTCCAAAGATTTTCTATGGGGTTGAGATCTGGAGACTGGCTAGGCCACTCCAGGACCTTGAAATGCTTCTTACGAAGCCACTCCTTCGTTGCCTGGGCGGTGTGTTTGGGATCATTGTCATGCTGAAAGACCCAGCCACGTTTCATCTTCAATGTCCTTGCTGATGGAAGGAGGTTTTCACTCAAAATCTCACGATACATGGCCCCATTCATTCTTTCCTTTACACGGATCAGTCGTGCTGGTCCCTTTGCAGAAAAACAGCCCCAAAGCATGATGTTTCCACCCCCATGCTTCACAGTAGGTATGGTATTCTTTGGATGCACCTCAGCATTCTTTCTCCTCCAAACACGACAAGTTGTTTTTACCAAAAAAGTTTTTACCAAAAAGTTCTCTTTTGGTTTCATCTGACCATGACATTCTCCCAATCCTCTTCTGGATCATCCAAATGCTCTTTAGCAAACTTCAGACGGGCCTGGACATGTACTGGCTTAAGCAGGGAGACACGTCTGGCACTGCAGGATTTGAGTCTCTGGCGGTGTAGTGTGTTACTGATGGTAGCCTTTGTTACTTTGGTCCAGCTCTCTGCAGGTCATTCACTAGGTCCCCCCGTGTGGTTCTGGGATTTTTGCTCACTGTTCTTGTGATCATTTTGACCCCATGGGGTGAGATCTTGCGTTAAGCCCCAGATCGAGGGAGATTATCAGTGGTCTTGTATGTCTTCCATTTTCTAATAATTGCTCCCACAGTTGATTTCTTCACACCAAGCTGCTTATCTATTGCAGATTCAGTCTTCCCAGCATGGTGCAGGTCTACAATTTTGTTTCTGGTGTCCTTTGACAGCTTTTTGGTCTTGGCCATAGTGGAGTTTGGAGTGTGACTGTTTGAGGTTGTGGACAGGTGTCTTTTATACTAATAACGAGTTCAAACAGGTGCCATTAAAACAGGTAACGAGTGGAGGACAGAGGAGCCTCTTAAAGAAGTTACAGGTCTGTGAGAGCCAGAAATCTTGCTTGTTTGTAGGTGACCAAATACTTATTTTACTGAGGAATTTACTAATTAATTCATTAAAAATCCTACAGTGTGATTTCTTTGATTCTTTCCCCAATTCTGTATCTCATAGTTGAAGTGTACCTATGATGAAAATTACAGGCCTCTTTCATCTTTTTAAGTGGGAAACTTGCACAATTGGTGACTGACTAAATACTTTTTTGCCCCACTGTATGCCTGATCAAGTAATAATTTTGGTGGATTTTTAGAGTAGAGTTTTTTCACACCTCATAAAGATTGATGTTTTGTTTATGCTCATTGATGATTTATGTTGTTAAAGAGATATTTCTTTACTCTTCCAGCCCATATGTCAGATGAAGTGGATGGAGCCAGTATTTTTCAGCAGTTTATAGACTCATATCAAGTGATGTTCTTCACTTTATTTGCTCTCCTGGCTGCCACAGCTGTTATCATTATTGGTAAACACTTCACATTGTCCACAACACTGTTTATATATGATGTAATCAGGTTAAAACAATGAATTAACTCATATGTTATGTTTATCTTTATAGTGTGTCATGCGCTGTTTTCTCCGAGAGAATCCGTGAGTCATTCAGCTTTCATTCAGAAAACCCCACCGCCTGCAGGTACAGGACACGCCTTTGAAATACTCCTCAAAGAACTTTACAACCAAATAGAAGGAAGGGGCTTTCCCACTTCAGGAACGTTTTCATAGTTCCTAGAACTACTGGCAGAAGTTCATGCTTTTTGGTGTGTTCACACCGCAGGAACTGAGGATGATTTTAGTTCTAGGAATGCCTTTTAGGGGAACTAAATGAGCTTTTACTACAGAGAAGGGTCTAAACCAGCACTGGAACTACCAGTGATGTATGTGTATGTTGACTGGCCAAACACTGCCATGGAACATTATTTTAAAGTGTTACAAGACAAACTTACAAAAAGCTAATGTAACCGCAGTTACCTACCTCTTTTGTTTCCAGCGTGTACATTTTGTACATTTTGTTTCTGAGCCCTTCCTTTAAGCACAACTTATTTAGTTTATTCCACGGACATGGAATAAGGATATACATGTTTAGTTAACATACCACTAAACCCATGACAGACAAAAACAGTTCAGATTATGGCATCATTCAGTTGACTTTTTCGAATGCCACACTATCGGTCTGTTTACATCACAGTTCCTGTTGCCAGTGCAAATCAAAACCAGTGAAATGGCCATTAAATGGACAAATTTAGTTCATGGGCGAACACCCTCGTTCCAGGTTCCTATAACTACCCAATGCGAAAGTGGCTTAAATGTAAAACCAACAATGTAAGGAAAAATTCTGTCATTTACCCCCCCCTGAGTGTCTTTCTGAACAAGGGTCTGTTTCTTCTGCAAAACAAAGAAAAGGTTTAGCTGAATATATTATATGGAGAGACAGAAGCAGCCTGAATTCATAGAACTGTGGAAAGTTTAACTGGGGCTGTTTAACAAAGTGTGGTCATAACAAATGTTTAGTTTTTCATAGCATTATTTTTTAAAACATACAGCTTTTTTCCAAAACCTTTGCACAGTACCCCACATAATTTTAAAGGAGTGTAAGATTTGCACAAATAGTAAATTACATTTTAGTTGCAAACTGTATTAAACACATTTAGAACATTTGGAGTATATCATGCAAGTTGTATGCATTTTATGGGTAACACTTTACAACAAGGTTGTTTATCAACATTAGATAATGCGTTAACATGATCTGAGACTTATAAATGCTGTAGAATTATTGTTCACAGTTAGTTCATGTTAGTTTCAGCATTTACTAATACATTTTTAAAATCAAATGTTGTAACTGCTAACATTAAAGCAAAATGAACTAACATGAACAGTTGTATTGACATTAACAGCAACCTAACAAAGATATAAAAAAAATACAAGATATACAAAAAATCTTGTTCATTGATAATTAATTTAGCTTTGATAGTTGATTTTAGCTAATGCATTAACTATTGTTAATAAACATTGTAAAGTTCCAATATACAACTTTAGAACACCATCAGGGTGAATAAAAAATGACAGAATTGACTGTCCTTTTACTGCATTTTATGCGTGATGTCTGACCCTCTATTTGTTTTAATGTTGTGTTTGTTATTCGGCAGGTGTAGCTAAACTGACTGAAAGCCCCTTCAGCAGTTTGTCGTCAGACATGAAGGGCAGCCCAAGATTACGATTGTTTTCACCTGACTATAATTCCAGATGAAGACGGAAGTGCCTTACTAGTGAATACAGGAGCGGAAGAATGTTGACTCGCATACAGATGCTGCATAACTGAATATTACAAGGCTGCATATTGGTTTGTGTGCTTGTGTTGGGGTTTATTTCCATTGCTTCATGTTTTTTGTTATTAATTTGAATAGTTTCTTTAGGCAGCTTTCATATCATGAGCCATTATAATTGTTAACATAATGAACATGTCATCTGCATGTTGTGAATCTCAGGACAAGCTGTATGTTTGGTAAGCATGTTGTGAATAGTATGACCACTGACTCTGTACCAGGTGCTATTACAAGTGTTTCTGGAAGCTGAAAGCAATGGCCAGTCATATTATTTCATATTGTGTTGATTTTAAACATTTTGTAGAATTATTTCAAGGAATGGTGAGTTGATAGTGATTTTTTTTTTTTTCAGTTAATATGAAATTATTAATTCAGGTTTATGGCATTTGTAAAAGGGTTGTAAATCTACTGGCAGACTAGTAATCCTAATTAAATAGCAGCTCTAGTTTTGGACATGGGTTACTGCTGTTTAAGTATCAGTCTGACAATAGTTACATAACCCTGATTAATTTTACTGTGAGGTCTGATTCATTATTGTGATTATTCTTGACTGAATTATAGCTGCAGCCTTGAGCCTTTTGAAATTAACCTGAAATGCTAAGACTTTTTTTTTAACTTTTATTCTGCATCAATAAGAGCCATAATGTGATCCATAAAACTTAAGCACTGAATAAAGGAAACATGGTTTCTGTCGTAACCTTTGGCCTCTGCAGGTCTATATCTACAGAGACTTTGTTGGAATCTGCAGACATGGAGTCCCACTTATGACCTTTAGTGACATTTTTCTCTTCTGTCAAATCTCTTTCAACAGTTTGTTCGTGAAGTTAATAGTGTGTTTTAAGTTTTTTTTTTTTTTTTACAATGCTTTTTGGAGCATATTTTTTTTTGGTTGTTTAAAAAAATGCTTTCTAAACATCTCTCGATTGTAGTGGTTCATTTTTTTCTGATAATGAACACAGAACACATTTGCCATTGACTTGTGTTGAATGGGTGTAGCAAGAGAAATTAGTTTTTTAAATATGTGCGTTTACATGGCATACAGATAAACTAAAACTAAAGTTAAAGATGGTAATTGCAGTCAGAAACACTGAAGCCATGATTATAGCTGCAAACTGCGTTAAAAATCTAACCAAGCACTAAAAGTGCAATGGGCCCTATTGTGTTCCTTATGTTGCTAAAGAAAGCCAACATATTGTTATTCGGTTTAAACTTATTATGAGACTTAAAATGACTGACTCTGACTGTAGCATGTTTTAGCATCAATAAGCATGATGCTAGCACATTTTATTGTGATAGATATATTGAAGTATGGATTTTTCATTGTTATGCAGTTTCTAGGGTGCTCTAAATGGTTGCTAGGGTGTGGCTAGGAAGTTGCCACGGAAATATCTACCCACCTACATGTCTTTACAATATTCTAATGCTGAGGTATTCCTTTCCATTGATTTCATTACATGGTTGCTAGGGTATGGCTATGAATTTGAAATGTCACCATTTGTTGTTGTTTGCCAGACTGAGCGATATGAGCATTATGCTAACAGATGTTTAAACGTGCTAACATCATGCTAAGACATGTTAGCATCATGGTAAAATGTGTTTGCATGTTAAAAAGTGTAAGGATCATGATAATTGATGCCGAAACATTAACATCATGATAATTGATGCTAGTATCATGTTAAAACGTAGTAGCACCATGTTAGAAGGTTTTAGTGTCATGCCAATTAATGTTAAAATGTTAACACTATACTAAAACACGTTAAACTTGTTACGATCATGTTGGAGAACGTCAGAAGTATTTCAAACCATTATACACTTTTCAAACCGGGCTTTGTCAAGTCAACATTTAGTTTGTTCTCAAGTTTACGATCTAGTTATTATTCCTCCACCCTTGAGTCTATGGCAGCCCATAGAACGGTACATAGGAAAGTTGTACCTATGTACCTTTCCTATGTACATTTACTGTATGTAAATGTAATTTGCGTCTTTAATGCAAACTCTGTAGCGTCACTATCAGTTCAAGGTTTTACTTACGTTTAGCACATAACTTTTGACTTCTGTGTCCTAGAAGTAAAATTATTTTCCTCTGAATCCTTGGCTCATGACCACGTCATTTTGTGGCTTGAGAATTTTCTCACTATTTTGAATTTTTTGAAAAACACTTTTCAAAAGTGTTTGTCCAATTGGGCTGTTTGTCCAATTGGTTTGAAATTTGGTATGTAACATCTAGAGACACTGAGGACAAAAATTATTACAAGATTCAATTATTCAAAGATTTGGCCAATCAATTTCCTGTAGAACAATTAATTTTTTGGCATGTTACAATGGATATGAGACTCTGTCTTGACAAAGCTTTGGTGTATTGACGTGAACCTTGGTACATGTCATCACAGGCATGACCTGAGGGTACATGCACAGTTTTGCCACGGCGTCACCTACTGGTCCAGAAATATGAAAAAAAGTATTTTTGCTTATAACTTTTGAATACTGGTCTATAAATATGATAGTTGTCTCTTTAGATTCCTTGAGGCAGAGTCAAACAATATAAGGGCCATTTTGGGTATTGCCCATTTTCAATTTTGTCGTAAAATGCAGTATTTAATGAATGCAATTGCATATCGTTACATTACCATAATCTTAGGTGACCTGCAAAGTTTGGTGCCAGCACCACCTAGTGGTCAAAAGAATTTACCAAAATGCTTAGAAGGTGATTGCAATAACATTATGCAACTTCTGTAGATTCTTTGCCAAATTTGTCATAGTCAATGCTACTTCCTGTCAGCCATTTTAAATTACATTAAACTACTTTTTTTGAACTCCTACAGCATTTGTCTAACTTGCACGAAACTTCATCTGTAGCATGTAGAGCTCTCAATTAAGTTATGGAATTCATGCCAATTGCTTGAATCATTCTCTTATACCATGTCAATGAATATGACGGCATGCATATACAATGGATTTCAGACTATATCTTTGCTAAACTTTTGTGCATTGATTTGAAACTGTAGGTTGCATTGTCACAAAACACTATTGGCCAAAGTTTTACTTTGCGTTGTAATGGGTTTTACCTATGTTTTTAATGACTTGTTTTATTTTTCTTAATGTCATAGATGTCCACAAATACTTTTTTTTGTGCCATCAATGGGCTTGACCATCGCTGCTTGCAGCTATATTTATCATTATGTTTGTGTGTTACGATCAAAATCGCAACAAAACCATGGAGGACACGGGACAAGAATTGCCAAATAATTAAAGAATTTACTTAAAAAATACATGGCATGGGTTAGTCAGTAAATCAGTAGTGTTAAGCAGTGCATCTGTGCATTGAGATGTGATTGCATGGAAAGAAATTAAATACAAAACAAAATTATAATGAGTAACAAAGGCAAAACAAAGCACAGGGCAAGCATGCAGCGGGAACCCTCCAGCCTCCATTTTTTGCAGAGCCGGCCCTTAAAGGGGAGCAAGCAGGTGCGCTCATAACAAGCCCGCAACCACACCTACAAGTGCAGCAGCGCTCTTGTTGGTGTGCAAAAGCCCTTGGGAATCATAGTTTTCCCAAGCAAAATCAGAGGAAAATCCAATAGACCCATCCAGCGCAAAGCCATGTTCGCGGTCACGTTCAACCCCTCTCTTCAGCTCTCCACTCCTGTCCACCCAGCAACCATGCCGCCTAGAAGTAAATTAATGATGGAGAAAAAAACAGGGAGAGAGAGTGAAAGAAAACAAAGCAGCACAGCGACCCATAACTAGACACGAGATAGGACATCAATAACGATGTTATCTGACCCCTTAATGTGTTTAATGTCTAGACCAGGGGTATTCAACTAAAATTGGCAAAACACTACAGGTGAATAGGGTAAAAATTTAAAATAATAGATATCACCATGAAACTTTCTCAGTTGATTACTTATGTTAAGATGAGAAAAAAAAACGTATTGCAAGTTTTTTGTATTTTAATGTTTGAATATGCAAATAAGTCGTTATCTAATTAAATATGTGCAAATTTGCATATAGTTTTAAAAAAATGAAATCAGGTCGTGTGATAGAGCCAGGCTCAAAATTCTTTTTTCATTTTGTTGACATTAGATGGGAAAAGAATTACAGAGGGATTTATGGATATCTACTTCTGTTATCCTGTAAAGCAAAATATACTGTCAATAGCCTTAAAAAATGAGTTTTCGCCATGTATAAAATGTTCTATAAATCAGGCTAGGAATAATATATTTACAAATCCCTTTGTAAAAGTCTTCATAACATAGATAGGTACAAGACTGGAAAGTTTGGTGTATATAGATGCAACTGAAGTTGAGATTATGTTCTTAGTATGAGAGAAAACTAATTTTGAGAAAACGCCTTTAAAGATTTATATTGTAATATGTAATATTTATGTCCATCCCTAACACAAAAGTCATCCCAGTGTCCACATTTTGTCACAAAGTAATCTTATTAGATGGAAAATAATTCACTTCAATGTCCTGCCAATATAGTTATTTGATTAGCAGATTTATTTTCTTTATTTTTGTCACTGGGAGGGGGAGGGGGTGTTTCCACAGCAGCCCCTCTGCCAGAAAATGCAACCCCAAGATCTTTACTGTGATTTCACATCACATTTCACATTCACTTTTAAGACCAGGACACCACAGGATATGCCATCTTGCTGACATCTATGAGGGAGACTACTGCATGTCCACCTTGACACATTGCAGCCTTGATAAATTCTCTAAAGGAAGTAAACAGTATGTGTAAAATATGTTTTACATCATCATTTACCAACTCAAAAGACACAAGTACTACTACATTGTAAAGTCAAGTTTGCCTTGTAGACTCCAGGCACATCTTAATCTTTTGTCAGTTTCCCCTAGTGGATCGAGAAAAAAGGTTCTCTTCTCGGACAAGTCCGACTCTCTGACCATTAGGCCACGACTGCCCCAGAGATTATGAATATAATTAATTTGCTACCAGGCAGATGTTCAATGAGAAAGTACATAGTAAGATCAATGCTTCAATCCCTGAAGGGACCCTGCTGAGGACTTATTGATTCTAGGAACAACCAGGAGTCCGGAGGAGGCTTGTGCAGCTGATGAGGCTGACACAGGAGTCCAACATCCAATGATGGTGCTCATTCAGAATTCCCACAATAACTCTGTGTGCCATCTGATCAGTCTGAAAGTAGTTTGATCAATCAAGAAATGCAAAATCCCTGTTACTTCAAAAATGTATATTTGCAACATTTACAAAATGTGAAATTTACATTAAAATCCAGTACACACCCGCATTCTTCCACATCTTCCCTGCCAGACTGAAGTCATTGCATAGCTGTCAATAACAGCTGCTTCACCAGCATTGCATTGGTTGTATTTTCGAATAAGCATTGTTAAATATGCAATGATCACCTATGGAAAAATTGTCACACAAATGACATTATTTGTTAGACAGATTCATTCATAATTTCATAATACTACCTACTGTGTTGTTCTTGTAGTGTTGCTGAAGTGCCTTGCGTGACTTAAGGTCTTTGTGTTGCGATACAGTGTGTTGTGACTGTTATTTTTGAAATAATAGGCATTAGGGAGTGGAATTAAGAGTGAAAGTGAATTCTGGACAATAACAAAAAAGGGACACCTCACTCTCAAGCACCTTGTTGGGACCAGTCTTCTCAATATCCCAAGAAAACAGTTTATATGTGCCAACTTTGGAAAGAAGTACATGCACATCTTTCCCTGCCCATGCCTCATGTAAATCTAAAAAAAACAATAAAACATTTGATGACAGAATGCTTATTTTCTGGTGAACTTTGTACTAATTACTACTGAATTAAAAAAAAACATCATACTACCTACATCTTTCAGCTGAGGTGGCTGCTGAGACAGGGCCTGTTGAGGTTGGTGATGCTGTGGAGGCTTGTGCAGCTGATGAGGCTGACACCACAGATGAGGCTGGTAAGGAGGAGGCTGGTGCAGCTGTGGAGGCTGGTAAGGCTGGTTTGTAGCACTTTCCTAGAGGGAGATATGAGGGGGTGCCTTTTCTGGCAGAGGGGCTGCTGTGAAAAGCACCCCCTCCCAAATGTGGCTGCGTTGGTGCCAGTGTCAAATACATTTGAGGGTGCAGTTGTAGGACCGCTGTGGTGAAGTGGGGTGCATGTCATATTTGTGGCACTTTACACTTTCCTAAAGGGAGATATGAGGGGGTGCCTTTTCTGGCAGAGGGGCTGGCCGTGAAAAGCATTACATTTATTCTGTTTAAGTGTGTGAGCTCAGAAGAAGCCTATTCAAAAGCCCATTTTTGAAATAACATCCAATCTAAACTTGTTATTTTTTTCTTAACTCTTATTTTTAATTTCACGCAAACACAAAATACCAATGTGTTACATTATGTTGTTGATACATTGTTACAGTATATGCCACCTTACAAGCTTTTTTTATAAGATGAAATAATCCAGACAAACAGTAATATTTGACGTAGAATGCGAACGCTAATGATAAGGGCGGCTGTTAACTCTTTCCGTTGTGAGGCGTATATCTCCAAATGCGCGTTCCCGCAACAGGGGTGCATTTCTTGCAGGGGCGCTTTTTTCGGCACAACACCGGAAGAACACAATGACTAACTAGTTAGTGTGGTATATATTTAAGTAGCCTAGTAGTTGTATCAACATCTGCATGCATTCAATACCTGACTGTTAAATCAAATGAATTCAGTACAACTCATCTAGCTGGGTTAGCACGTCCTGAGTTAATATTTCACTTCTCTTTATGGCAGATAATTCTGACATGGGTATTTGCTTTATTTTATCACAAAGCTCTTGTTTTTGTTTCCCCTCAAGTAGCGTTTCAGCAACTGCACTCATGCATTCTTTGACAACCCCTCCATCGGTAAATGGCTTTTTGTGTTGACCCAAAATCCAAGTAACTCTGAGGGAAAAGTCAAAGGGAACTTTACTGTCAATTAGACCATGTAAAAGTAGTTACACAGAGGATCGAAACTGCGTTTCCCCAAACTCCAAATGTGCAAGTATTATATATAAACATATAACATAAAAGTGCACACAGGCATTGTTCAACAAAATAATTAAATAAAGGCAACATATAGGCTACAGACAGACAGTGGGTATATACATTTTGCACAGTGTGCCTGAAGTGTAGTCAATTATGAGGTTACTGGGATGCAATGGTAAAAAGGCGCAATATGGTAAAGTGCAGGTGCAACATAACAGCATGGAGATATATGTATGTTAACTTGTATGTTCTTGTGCATATAAAGAGCATGAGCGTGTTGTTGGGCAGTAAATGTGTGGCTCAGGATCCTGGTGGGTCATATTGGAAACTATTTTTTTTTTACATTTACATTACATTTATTCATTTGGCAGATGCTTTTATCCAAAGCGACTTACAGTCACTTTGTTTTTTTGTGACTTACAGTTTTTTGTGATCTTCAGATTTGAGTGGGTATGTTTGTTCAAAACCTTTATGTTTCATAATGGCGTTTGACATTGGCACTTTAAATAAGTGCCACCGTTTCTGAACAAATGAGACACACTGGTTTAGTGCAGAGGTATGAACAGAAATGAGTCTGTCCATTCCGGATTAAATGCCTTATTTGTGCCTTATTTTTTTCTCCCTTTTTTCATCTGACTTGCCTGTTTCTCTCTTTCTCTGTCTGACTCGCCAGTTTCTCTCTTTCTCTGTCTAACTTGCCTGTTTCTCTCCTTCTCCATCACACTCGTCTTTTTCTCAACTTTCTCCGTTGCAAAATGTTGCAAAGCCCATATTAAAGCTAGAGCTGATAGAGCTGATAATGAAGCTGATAAGAGCAGAATTTCTTTGAAAAGAAGCAAACAGGATGATTAACTCCCTGATCATCAGCTTGGATCAGAACAGCGCCAGCGCCGACGTTACTGCCATCAACCTGTAATGAGAAGGATTTGTCAAAGCGCGGAGTGGCCAAGACAGGAGCAGAGCAAAGAATAGACGTCACATTTTCAAATGCCCTCTGACAATTTGATATCCACACATACTTCTCCCCAACCCTTAAAAGATTGGTCAAAGGGGCTACAACAGTTGAGAACTTTCTGCAGAAGCATCGATAGTAACCCACTAAACCCAAAAAATCTCTGTAGATCTTTCTTTTTAGTGGGAGGTGGATACTGCTGAACACCCAAAATTTTCACATGAATAGGCCGCACTTCACCATTTCCAACAACTTTCCGTACGTTACAGTGGCTCTGGCAAACTCACACAATGGGCCACAATCAAGCGCTGGAGCAGAAGTTAAAGCTGGCCTAAAGCACACCGAATCATAATAGGGCTTTATTATATTAACTCAAGACGGACAAAATTCCCCATACTTTATGACTTTAAAACTAAGTCTTCTAAATTTTGATAAACCGCTTAAGTGAGCCTTGAGACTGAGCGTGATAAGCTGTTGACATGAGATGCTGGATATGCAGTTGTTTCAAAACCTCAGTAAAAACATGCAAGGTAAAATTTGACCTTTTTTTTGCCTTTGTCATTCTGCACATACCTAGGAATTCTAAAAATCGAC
Source organism: Ambastaia sidthimunki (assembly GCA_036877625.1). Lineage (NCBI taxonomy): Eukaryota > Metazoa > Chordata > Actinopteri > Cypriniformes > Botiidae > Ambastaia > Ambastaia sidthimunki. The sequence continues at coordinate 15,792 of JAZGTK010008217.1, forward strand.
CCAAATTGAGATAGGGCTTTAAGTACTGATTTGGTGGAGATCGTGCACAAGGGATATGCAAACGGATAATGAGTATTTAAGCACATGATGGTAAATATATAATTGCTACCACTTTTCGAGCGAGGAAGTGGTCCAACACAATCAATGATGATGTGTTCAAAAGGTTCTCCCGTAGCTGAAATTGGATGCAGTGGAACCTTAAGCTTTTGGTTAGGTTTACTTGTTAACTGACACATGTGGCAAGTTTTTATATAAGCCAAAACATCCCTTTTACCCGAGGCCAAAAGAAAAGTCTGAGGATACGGTCATATGTCTTTCTCACACCACCATTACCACACTGATCATGAGCAACCTGCGAAATGGAGTTGCAATGTTTAGCTGGGACCACCACCTGGATTATAGCTTCTTCACACACAACACAGGTTTAGAATTTCCTTTCTGATCGTCAGCATCTGGTGTGCACTGATCAGAACAAGACATACATTTATGGACAAAATTATTGGCATTAATTAATTTTCCCAAACAATACACCATTTCTCCCAAAAATTGTTGCAATTACAAATGTTTTTGGTATACATGTTCATTTCTTCTATGTGCATTGGAAAAAAACAAAAAAGAAGAAAAAAAGCCAAAATTGACAATCTTACACAGAACTAAAAAAAATGGGCCGGACAAAATTGCTGGCACCCTCAACTTAATATTTGGTTGCACACCCTTTGGAAAAAATAACTGAAACCAATCGCTTCCTATAACCATCAACAAGCTTCTTACACCTCTCAACTGGAATGTTGGACCACTCTTCTTTTGCAAACTGCTCCAGGTCTCTCAGATTTGAAGGGTGCCTTCTTACAACAGCAATTTTGAGATCTCTCCAAAGGTGTTCAATGGGATTTAAATTCTGACTCATTGCTGGCCACTTCAGAATTCTCCAGCACTTTGTCTCCAACCTTTTCTTGGTGCTTTTTGAGGTATGTTTCAGGTCATTGTCCTGCTGGAACACCCATGACCTCTGACGCAGACCCAGCTTTCTGACACTAGGCCCTACATTGTGGCCCAAAATCTTTTGATAGTCTCCAGATTTCATGGTTCCAGATTTTACCTCTCCCTGCACAAAATCAGACTGAATATTAGGTTTGTGAAGAGGGACAGATACCATGCTCATCCCAATGCCATGAATAAGAACATTGTTACCAGTATAAGACTGTTCAGAAAAGGGAAAGATAGACTGCAAAATGAAAAAATCAACCGCTCCTGTGTCACACAAGATTCTCACTGGAACATCTTCATGCCCCGGTAAAGAAACACATCTGTAATAAAAGGCAGATAGGACAATAAACAGTCTGCAGCCAAGTCATCTTTAAAACTCATGTCAACGTCCTTTACTTTAGACCTAGAAGTTGCCAAAACAGTCGGTTTAGCCTGCGCTTGACTGATTTATTTTTAAGAACAGGACAATCAGCTTTCCAATGCCCAGTTTTACAGCAATAATTACATGTCAAGTCTGTCTCACATCTTCAAGGTGGCATAGAAGATCTTGGCAAAACTCTGTAAGCTCCCTGCCCTGTATTCTGTGTAGTACCAAAATTTACTACACAGAAAATAGTTTTTATGAATTAAAGCAAATTCATCGGCCAGCGCCGCGGCTTCTTCTGGCGTGCTCTGGAACAGAAGATGTAAATTGCTCAACCAATATTAAATAAGTTAAATCATTGAATGACTCAACATTACTCACAGAACACCAACAATTAAAATGTTTTCGTAAATCTCTAGCGACCTCCAAATGAGTTTTCCAATGGTTTGATTGTTTCACATCTGCACAAAATCTCTGGCGATACGCCTCTGGAACAAACTCATAAGCCCATAACATGACAGCCTTCACTTTAGTGTAGCTATTTGAATCCTCGTGACTCATTGAATAATACTCAATTATTCAATAAAGCTCAACTTACTGTAGGCTCATGCGGCAACGCATCAGGAACAGATGCTGAACTAACTTTCGGCTCCTCTACCAAAATTCCTTTTTCAATCAGAGCAGTTTTCAAAGTGTTTTTAATGGTCTCTTTATGTTTACGATCTGCATCTAAAATAGGAATCTTAAAATGTCCCGTAATTTGCAACAATGTTTCTTTTGCAGCTTTCCAAAAATGCCTCACTTGGAGACTGAACAATGGTATAGCCCCTAAGTACCTTATAGACCTTCTCTCTTACTACAAACCAATACGGGCTTTACGCTCTCAAAACGCTGGACTGCTGGTTGTGCCTAGAATTAAAAAGTCAACTAAAGGGGGCAGAGCATTCTCACACTTGGCTCCTAAACTCTGGAATTATCTTCCAGATACTGTTCGGGGCTCAGACACGCTCTTGCAGTTTAAATCTAGACTAAAAACACACCTTTTTTGCCGTGCATTTTCTTAATTCAACTGACCACTCTGTACCTATTAATATGTCAATGAACAGCAGCTACGCTAATTATTCTCTGTTTTGTGGCTTCCTCCCGGGGGAGCGCTAGATTAACCTGCTCCAAATGGATACAGTCTTTGGCGGGCTACTCCGGTCTCCAGTTCCTCCTGGATGTGGTTCCCTGCACCAGGCGTTCCAGAAGATCCACAATCTGGCCCACCTACCGTACATTTTTACATCCATCTGTCTGCCTTTTCGATTTTTGGTATTATATGATTTTATTCAAACCAAACACCAAACTACACCTTAAAGCATCAGTACATAGCC
>JAZGTK010008218.1:0-18517 GCA_036877625.1 Ambastaia sidthimunki
TTTGTATCCACATTTGTCGTTTTATTGTGGGTCACGGCATCATTCAGACACACAAACACGAAAAGCAGGAACACTAGACAAACTAAGAGCTTGCATTCCTTTATCGATCGAGCTCTCGGGTCTCTTCTGACGAAGCGACTGCATCAATCCCATTTGTCTGTCTCCAGTCTGTGCTGACCAAGCTCATCAGCACAGCTAATCACTTTTGCATAGATCTGAGCACTGTCTGGGAAACTGCATTAGTTTAAAGGGTTTAAACATCGCATACTGGCAAGCTTTTAAGTGTTGTGTTAACTTCTCAGAACACCACAAATGAGTATTTCTCTCTAAACCTGCATTATAAATATGCATTATTAAAATGTATTCAAGCATGCATGCAAAAATGTTGTTACTGGTTTACATTTGCAAGAGCAGTAAAGACTTGCTTCTTTAAACTTTATAACAAAAACTACAAGCTGTGAACGACTGAAAACTGTAAACAAGTGTGCTGATGTCTAATTGTGAAAAATGGGTTTCTGTACACTGTTGTTTATTGAATTTGATTATTGTACCACAGATTTTAATCAAATACATGCGTTTCTTATTCATCATTTTAATTCTTAATGCTGCTATTGACCAAAATTGTATTTACAGTTTTTGTGTATCAATAAAAAATACCTACTTGTAATTTTTGCTCCACCCAATTACCAATGAGTACTTTGTTGCCATACTTTTGCTCTATTCTCCAACCTGGCTGGCTCCATTTGTCGCGAGGCTTTTCCATTGTTGGATACCATATATAGACACTTTAAGTACAACACTTCTGTACCTCACAGCCTGAAAACCTCCAGCATGGTTAGACAATGGGATATGATGTAGGTCACGGCTCCGATTATGACATTGTCAAAGCAGGAGAAAGGTGAGAGTTCTGTTGCCATGGATACACCAAACACTTCTCCTGGCACCACGGGAGCAGCTGCGGTAAAAGAAGTTTCAGATTCCTTTAAACGCACCATGCAAATACGGACTAAAACTGAATGATGATAATTAGCCTCACTTGTAGCACCAAAGGACAGACTGCAGTCTCATACAAATGAGGGTGTACAAGGGATATAGAATGTGGGAGGAATTTTAAGTGCCACAATCTTGAGTATCATTCATGATTCAATGAAGAAATTAAGCATTGTTTGTACGTGTAAAAAGCAGTTTAATGCAACACCTACACCAATCAAATTCAATAGTATTTGTTGTCTGAAAGGGATAAAATGTTTTCCTGCTAGGTGGACACAGAAAATTGCTCACATGATTATTTTATCTTTTACGAAGAATTACATATGTCATCCCCATTATCTACTGCTCATCACAAAGATCATATTCTTGAATTCACAATGTCTTTACATAGCTTACAATGCTGTCCATAACCTTTTGAGAGGACTGAAATGTCAGCCAGCCCATGTTGAAGAAGTTCATGATACCATGGAAGCCATCAGAGATATGCTGCCATGTGACATCCACTCCCAGATCCTTCAGTCGCTTCTGGAACAGAATGCCATCATCTCTCAGCACATCAAACTCACAGGTCAGGATGAAGGTAGGAGGAGAGCAGCGAAGAACATCATCCTCAGCTAGTAAAGGGGAGATCTCTGGATCAAGGCCCTGTTTGATGATGTGATAGACCTCGCCATCATGGCCTGAGATCACCTGTTGACTTCCCACTGCGTTCCTAAACTCAGCTGGAAGATTAGCTGGATCCAGCCATTTCTTATAGTGAAGCTTTAGCTCGGCAGGAACATGCCTTCCATCCAGAAGATCCTGGCCCACAGACATATCCCCGTTTAGGTACTGCAAGAAAAAAAACACCACTCTGCCTCTGAACAATACGGGCACAGAGTGATTCTGCTGGTATGAGGGCAGGTTGAAATCTGCCATCTGCAGAGCTGGGTAGATGAGAACCTGGGCACAGGGAGACGGCAGATGACCATCTTGTGTTTTTGCCAGCCTCTGGCAGAGGGCGACTGCCAGGTTCGCCCCTGCGCTGTCCCCACCAACTGCCACCCTGCGGGGTTCCACCCCGAAATCAGCTGCCGCTGTTGACAGGAAGTGGCGAGTCACGACCTCACAGTCATCCAGGTGGGCGGGGTACCTGTGCTCAGGTGCCAGTCTGTAACTGTAAAAAAGATAAAGACAATAAGAAACGTAATGTTAAGTTGATCATTAAATTTGCCTGACCATCTAACAGTGAACGTTCTCAGTTTCAAACAGTCTCAAAGTTATTGCAATAACGTAAGTATAACACTTTTTTAATCAATATATCAAAAACAATATTTTGAAGTTGTTAGTAAAACATTTTTTAAAAATTACAGAATTTAAGTGCTTGAATAACATTCGAATAACCAAGCAAAAACATTAATACAGTGTTTAGAAAATGGATGTTTTGAACATTCTTAAGACATTTAAAGTAACATTTTTAACGTCTTTGTTACTTAATGGAAAATTAAGTGTAAATTTAAACTTACCCGACCGACACAACTGTGGTGCCACTCTCCATTGAAATGTATCGGCACACCTCATCATAAGCATCTATGAAAAAAACCCCAATAAAAACAATTTTAAATACCAAAACAGCAACAGTTTGCGTGGAAATTCCACACTGCGTCTGAACATGCAAATATTACCAATGCTACCGAACACCCAGCCTCCACCGTGCAAATAAACCAGGCCTCTCTTTTTCTCTCCTGAGGTTGCTGTAGGCTCATAAACCCTCACTGGAACGCCACTGAAGGTCATGTCCTTAACACGAAGCCCGGGGGGAACTGGCCTTTTGTGGACCATGATACGAGCTCTGCACCATCGTGTGAAACTCACTTGATCACACAGCCCCAATCGTTCCAGAATTCTGCCCTAAAGTGGGTTGAATACAAAAGAGACTCAATTGCCAATTCATAATACTCACTGTGTCGTAAAATGTGCCACTTGGTGGGTAAGGGCGACTGCTTGCCTATTTGAATTCTGTACTCATATTTTGAGATAAGCAAAGTGGCTCATATCTCTTTATCATGCCCTTGAGAGAGTTCTGAGCCTGTGGTTACAGAATAAAACTCCATTGAAATTCCCATGGCCCACTTTTAATAAAAAACACACCACAGAAGAGGTATTAAATAACTTAGATGGACATTTTATTGAAAATTGAAAAATCTTTGCGCTCAAACAATGAGAAGAAAAACTGAACTGGCAGACAATTGTTCGTATTTTCAATCAGATAATTCCACTTTACTCTCATTTTTCAGAGGGCACTGTGGGGTTTGTCATCTCACATGTGGAAAATCATTTGAAATATTAAACATACAAGCGTTGCTCTTTTTAGTCTGCCGTGGAACGAATGTAACAAGAAATAGGCCAGTACGATTGCGTTTGCCAAAGACAAAAAACAACACAAAAAACATTAACACTCACCACAACTGCTGTACCCACAAACATGCAATGAACCACGTGCAGTTTTCCAGGACTAGCAATTCCAGGAGGAATATCTGCATTTATCAGCTCAAAGTACACCAGACCAACAAACAACAAACACAAAGCAGCAATAACAGCCGCAAACCCAATGATGAGAATGGCAGTTCCGATGTGCATGGCTGTTTCACACAGTGATGCGCACACAGTAATGACTGTTTAACGTTTTCCATCCCACTAACGGTATAGCGTAAAGGTCAGTTAGTGCCAGGGTTGCCAAATAGCTTTTTTTAATCTTTGCCACAGGTTAATATTTTGTTATGCGGTTTTCCCAGGGGGATTTAACATGTCCTACAAATTAGATCTGAACAAAAGTTTTTATCAACTAACAGCCAGTTCTCTGTAAGTCAACTATGAAAACTGACAACTTTGGTTATGCTTACAATACAGTTAAAACAGTGTGTTAGAAGAAGGTAACTAGCCAGCTAACAGGGACCGTTTTCTCAGAGTTCTCTTAAGGTTATCAAAAACACTCTTGCAGTAACAATAGTAGACCATTTTCATTTTTAAAGTTAAATATCATATATCAAAAAATATATTCTTAAGTACTTAGTGGAACATTTAAAAAAATTACAGAATTTTAAAAAATAACATTCTTATAACCAAGCAATAATGTCAAGACAGCTTGTAAAAAATGGATGAGATGGATGGTTTTGAAAACGTTCCTAGAAACAACCTACTTAAAGAAAAGTAGTTTCCTTGTTACTTAAAGAAAACATTACGGCAACATTCTTACAATTTAAAACTGTTAGCTGGGTAATAAACCTCTATTATAATAAATATGAACTAAAAAAAATCACGTCACAATATGCATTTATCTTTTTTTAACATGCTAGAGTAAAACTAACACTGCACAACAGAGAGATTTGAGGCCTGTTTTGAGTTTTTGTATAGAGCTGCTTTTATTCCTAACTGGACTGTGAGTGTGTTTTTTACACACACCTGGCAACCCTGACAAGTGCCTTATCAAAACGTCCTCACTGGAGTCTAGTTGTCCGATAACACAGGAGCTAGTTAGTAAAGTAAACATCACACGTGAAAATATGGCAGGCTGAATGTTTGCCTGGAGATAATGAATGGAGGCATGGCTTTTAAACAGGCGACACACTGCATATTCATAAACTAACAGAGCTTTAATTCTTTTAATCCTATTATTATGCAAACGCAAATGCACATTGATGATAAACCTACCGTCCATCTTTACTCTCAGAACACAATAGTTTTCTGTCTTGGTGAACTTCCAGTTTTGACCTGTAGATGGCAGTGCCACACTAACAGAAAAATACATTATTTTGCATAATACACCAACGTGTTGACACTGCAATACAAAACAGTAGACAAAATAAAGCTCACATTAAACTAAACATAAAGGACAAGGTCCTTTAATATAATACTGAGCACTCTGTGTTTAAGTCAGACTCTGTGTTTCTGGGCCTCATAATCAACAGATGCAAAAAAAGAGCCAGATTTGAGCGAAACACGTTTTTTCCACCATCAGACAACTATTAAGCCTTCTCTCAGAGTTGCTGGGCCATTACTAAGAGGCACGGCAAAGCACAAAGCAGTCATTGTGAGGCCACATTTCGACTCGGTCTGGTCAGAGCAGCCCTTCATTCAGCTTTTCAGCAGTAGAAGCAGAGGCCAGGCCAAAAATCACTGTCTGGAATCTCCAACACGGCTCCTGGATTTACTATGTGAGTTTGTAACCCATTTACAAAGGTTTCCATGTTCTGGAGGCGTTCCAGTCTGGAGGAATCTTTGCTCTGTCTGAACATGAGCACCACAAACTGAAAAGGGCAACAAGAGAGCCACAAGTGTAGCAACATTTAGAGCAAACAGTAGCAACCACACACCTGCTCACATACACATAACACAAACTGAAGGTTGTTGGACGTACCTACATGGGTTGTATTCTCAGGAAACCAGTTTTTTGAGTTTGCAAGAACAAATATAGCCAAACATCTTGTTTTAATATTTGTTTGTAAAAATCAACCAAACTAGAAAGATCTTTCATCCAATGAAATTCTATTGGACTTTCCCAATTCTTTATAATTACTGGATAAGGACTTTTAATTTTATTGAGATTCCACAATTTCTATCTCATGAAATATGTTAGAGCTGGAAAAAGGTAGGAAAAAATGAATGGATGAAGTTTTCCATTTTAAACAATGTTATAATTCTTAAATATTCAGGTTTTCCATGACTGTGTAAACCCTGATAGATTCAGGTTGTGTACATGATTAAATTCATCAGATACTGCAGTCTGACACATTAGAAAGTATTGAGAAGCTCACCCAGGTTTACGTTTATTAGACATTAACTTTTATAAATACTGCAGTTCATTAATCGTGCACGACACTTGATATATTTTCAGCTACCCAAATGTGTCTCGTCAAACCGGTTTACAGCATTTGTTAAAACTTGCGTTAGTTGGCAACCTCTATTAGTTTGACCCAAAACGCTCCCACTCGGCCATGAGCGAATTAAAGCACTTCAACAACAACAACAACAACAAGGTTTAAACTGAAACAGTTAAACAGTTCAGCTTTTAAACAGTTAAACTAAACTCGAGCAGTTCATATGCAAACGTACACCGGCCTAACAACAGCAAAAAACGCGCTGCGCGCAAAAGCGGGTTGGAGCTGCGACTCAATTGCCCGTGGCACCGCTTCTGGGGGAGGGAACTTATGCGTCATAAACAAACCCTGATAAAGCAATACTTCTTTCGGACCTCCAGCTGTCAATCAAGATAAATGGTCTCTTTAAAACCCGTATCAGGTCCGAGGTAAAGTCCTAGTTGGATTCAGGTCGCTGTCAGCTGCGATAGGACCCCGCGCCCGAAGCGCAAAAACAGCCGCACACTTGACGCGCAACAGCTTCGTGGATGAAGTTTACGCGTTGACTCCAGTGGAAATAAAGGTGCGCAAAATGCCAGTCTCTCTGCGCTGGATTGCGATACAAGCTTTTCACTAAGTGTGCGTCGGTGTTGCAAAACAAGGCGAGTTGCCTCGTTGTCTCTTATAGGCAGGAGTAAAGGTGATCGCTCCGAGCAAGGATTCAATTAGTATTGCAATTGTTCCGGGCGAGAAGTGAGATAAGCGGTTACTGAGACTGTGGCGCTTGGGTGAAATGGATCTGAAAGCGCTGGGCTGCGTGGTGCTATTACCTATTCAGATCGTCTACTATATTGTCAAGGCGACCGTGTGCTGGTTCTTGCCGAGCAGGCGAAGAGATCTGACCGGAGATGTGGTGCTTATCACGGGTGGCGGACGGGGCATCGGTCGTCACCTGGCTAGAGAGTTCGCAAAGTGTGGGGCTAAAAAGGTAAACGTACTATTTCTTTTGGCCATATTGTTCGGTTTGCATTTTGCAGAGCAGTTTATAAGCTCACGCATTTCTATAAACAGTGTCTGCTGGACAGAGAGTTGATACAGATTTAATGTAGTTGGCTATCACAACAGTATGAATACCAGGTGGTCCCCCTGCTTTTCTCTCTGTTCTTTAACTGTCGGTGATAATAAGCATTATGACTGACTTTTGGATTTTCAAAACACTTTATTGGCATATAACTTTGCTATAAATAATATAATATTTACTTTGCCATAAATATATAATCCAGCTGTCAGCACCTTCAAATAAAATTAAATGTAATTGCACCATCTAAAAACATACAGGCTAGTCTACAATCACACATAATTGCTATTTAAAATCTAGTTGTCATTTTTATATGCACAAATGTCAGAGGGGCTGAACCCTGTTGCACCCTTACAAAAATGGCCATGCTAACCACAGTTTTGCCCAAATACTGTAATATTTAGTTATACTACCTATAGTATATTACTCATACCCGAGGATACTATAATCTAATAAATTATGTAAATTATGATAGTATTTCCCCATAAGATGCTTTTAAAATCATTCTGTAATTGTGTTTAAATTGTTTGACATTTTTATTTATTTTTAGCCAATGCCAAGTTACCACAGTTGTATGGCATTCAGAATAACCACAGAAACTGGCATTTTGGTGAAGACTGTGGTTGCCATAGTGATTTTTTTAAACCTTGTCAAACATGTCATACGCTAATTCACAGATCATTAGCTTTGTAATGGTTCATTTTGTTTTGCTTTCCAAAATATTACTCTGTATGGGCTTCTCTTCTCCCTAGAGACATTGCATGTCCTGTTCATAAAACTATTGTTTCAACAATGCATAGGTCTGATTAGTCAACCCATAGGTCATGACCCCTGAGGTCAACCGTCCAATCAGAATGCAGACCTGGAACCCAATGTCTGGTTCAACTTGTAAAACAAACTGGGTCAACTACAGAGCAGTTACTTTTTAGGAAAGCATTTTCTTTCAACCTTTGACATCGCTCACGTTATAAACCTGGCAGATTTTCAAGTTACTTCAAAGTTGTGGAAGCAGGTTGGCCCTCTATAGAGGCCAGCGACCCAAGAATATATTGGTGCCAACAATTTTGACCCGGGCTAAGTGCTTAGCATACCTACGTTCATACCCTGTTAAGGAGGTCTGACCTTTCTTATGAAACTATTCTGTTATGACCAACATCCAGAGTATTAATAGCTTAATGAAATTTCTCACTTTGGGAACAGTGTAATGACTCTGTGTCCCAACACCCTCAACAGTTTAATGAAATGAGACTGTGTGATGACAGTCAAGAGTTGGTAAGAAATATCTCAGCTGCCTCACCCACCCTCATGACATTATAAATAGACCCAGTGCCTCAACTGTAATAAACAGAGCTCAATAACTTCTGTAACCACAGTGACAGGGGCCCAGATGCTAAGTTGTGTTACGCCAGGGTTTTACCTCGATTTACACACTTTTTTCCTCAGAGATGCGTGTGTGTGTGAGGCTAAATAAAACTTATAAAAGTTTGAAGGCAAACGTCATGCTGCAAACAACTAGGAAACCTCAGATCCCCGAATACCCTTTCCATCATGGGAGGGCGGTGGTCTTTGAAAGCAGCAACACTTTTAAAGCTTTGCAGCAGTACGTTAAAGGAAGCCAGTGTACTTGTCAACACCCTGTTGTTTGCCATTGTGAAGGTGTGAAGCCCTTAGAAACAACACCTGCAGCGGCTGTATTCACAGTTAGCCTATTCTTAAGGAATGCTAAAGAGGTGGAGGCACAAATCATAAATGCATTCTCAGAATACAGATTCGGAGTTAACCAGACCACCCCTACCGCACAGTGGGGGTTGACCTTCACTGTAACTATCATTTTAAGGAACGTTATTGCAGTTATTTCCAGGGCACAAGAGGTTAACTAGTCTTTTCTGTCCAGCACTGGTAACTCAGCACTCAAACTATTTATTTTATATCCGTTATGTCGTCGGCCACTATCCAAACAGTAATTTTTAGGAAGTAATTTAAAAAAGTTACTGCATTACAGAGTAACAGAAAAGATCATTACCGCAACTTCCGGAAATGATGGAAGCTCTCTGAAGTGTGACCATCCATGTGGTCTCATGGCTGATGGCTTAAGGAAGTGTGAAGGAAGTGAGCCCTATGTAAATTGCTTTCCGTGTGTGTATGGGCCGTGGGGGAGGGGGGCAGGGAATATACAGCTCCCAGCTGGGCAGTGCCCTGTGGCTGACCCTTCTGTCTCCACACTAATTAGACAGCGGCAGGCGACTGCCTCCTGAACTCCCCGTGCACCCTCTCCACCCCTCCATACACATGCACGCTCATTCCATAGGGAGCAAAGTGGATTACTTAAAGAGCAAGTGGGATAGACTACAGGTCTGACAGATGTTAGAGCAGCCACCATCATACAATTCATCTAACAGTAATACTATATACATGTGGAATATATGCATGCAGAATGCTATATAGTATATATATATATTTATTTATTATATATATTATTGTATATCTAAACAGAGAGAGAGAGAGAGAGAAAGAAAGAGAGGTTCATCTCTTCTAGACCGGGAGCTCTTCTAACAGAAATATCAAGATTGTTGTAAAATTCTAGATTTAATTTATAGATTTAATAAAGACCATCTCAGCCATTACCCCTAAAGACCATGCATTATATATATATATATATATATATATATACATATACATACAATGCATGGAGAAAGAGAGAGAGACATAAATAGATAGATAAAGATCCACTTGTACACTAATTCATTTAATCACATTTAATAATTTGTATCCATAATAATGGAAGTCTAATTCTCTTTTTTTTAATCCTTAATCTGGCAATGTCATGGGAAAGTCATGGAAATTCACTGGTCGTGAGGAACAGGCTCTCTGATGCTTGCAGCGTGGACTTTGGATCAATGTTAGCAGAGTGACCTTCATCCGCTTCATACACAGAGCACTGATCATTTGTGTGATTAGGGATTAAGGATCACAGTGTGTGTCCTCATAGAACAGGATTAAGTGTGGTTTGTTTGCCCCCTATATTAGCATATTATATGCTAATGCTGTGCACTCAGCCATTTCTACTCCAGAGACCTGAGTGATAAGACTTGCTAATGTGTTCTGATGAAGCTCATAACAGGATTGTATGGGAGACCACCTTGGGAGCTCTTGTTCTCCAACAGAAATATCAAGATTGTTGTGAAATCCTATTATAAATTTAATCAAGACCATCTTACTAATTACCTAAAGGCCACGCATACAGAACGGCCCCATACAAACACACAGGGCCAGGTTTAGCAAACACAGCTCCATTAGGCCAAATAGGTGAAACCACCTGCAGGTCAGACCATCTTTGACCCAGTGCATTAACAAACAGAACCGATGGGGGCCACAAAGACTATTTGAGATTAGAAGGGCAAACATTAAATCAGTTTCTTCACAGTTTCTTAGAGAACCTTTCCAATTGATTCCAGTAATGACTCTCCTTTTCCATGCAGGAGTGAGTTGAACTGCTCACTTATAAAAACAACACACATGCTCAGAGGCTAGAAATTTAAACATACACGGTTCTTAAAAAGACAAAAACATAATTCGACCGATGACTTACCCATGGCAAATAATGTCACAAGTAAATATTTCACTTTTCAGTGACAAACCAGCCAGAGTTTTTAATAAGGTTATTGCACATTTCTGTATTCTGCGGTCACTGTGTGCTGCAAAATGGTGTGAGAGTCCTTTGGGGTTTATCATCTCTAACCATAGCTGACACGACAATATGTTGGCTCCAATAACATCTAATGTTAATGGAGGGCAAAACTAATATTGGCAGTCTTATATTGGCTTCTCTAGCTGAGCTGATAGTTTGTACACAGAGATTGTTTTATTATAAAATATCACACTGTTATTAGGCTGTTGAGACAGAAAATGCCTGGGCTCATATGCCCAGAAGCCTCTGTAATCTCTGTGGGAGATATTGAGACAGCAGCCCTGATTTCATTATCTTTCCTTGACCCCCTCAGACTGACAAATCTAATTGACCAATCACTGCCCCCCATGTTCACTGTCCCAGCCAATCCATTCACACAATCATCTCTCTTAATCCCTCTCCAAACTAATCATGGCCTATGAAAAATGGCCCACCGTTACTTCACTGAAAGGGTTCTGCCATGCCTAACTACAAATGTTGGAGAGGTATATATTTCCTGTGAACGCATAGGAAAACCTAAACCACACAGATTGTTACACACCGTTACATTTCTGTGTAATTTCATATTTTCACGATTCCTCACAGAGAGTTTCAAAGTAAATGTGTTTTTAATTTGAAAAAGGACAAACTGCAATACAAAAACAGATTAGCTTCTGACTCATGCTTTCTGTGTCAGAAAGTTTGGCATGAAATGTAGGCCACATGGTCATTCCTGTTTACTAGTAAACACCCACATTCAAGAACACAAGTTCCCATTACTCATTATGAATTAGGTAAGACACTGTTTAAAAATTACAGCTGACAGCACGAAAAATATGCAAAAGTATGAGTTCAAAAGTCCACATTGAAACAATCTTATTTAAATCTTTTTGGTAACGTTATAATCTAAAACGAATAGCTAGATAAGCAGACAGACAGGTAGATATAAAAATAGATACTTTATTAATCCCCTGTGAGGAAACTAGTTAATAATATGAAATATGAATATGAAATATTTTCAAATTCTTGGTAGCCAAGAGATCTAGAAAAATACTGGAAGCATTTTCGCCAGTGACAAACTGATAATTTTATGTCAATATGACAGATCACATCATACACTTCCTGTCTTGTATATTCCTGTCCGGTTTTCAACAGTTTTTTTCACCTTTGAACTTTGCTCCCTATCTTCTATCAGCTAATCCTGTGGGGTCGAACAGAAAAATGCCTGAAGGAGGCATGCGAGGAGATCGCCATGATGGGAACCGAGTGCCATTACTTTGTTTGTGATGTAGCCAACAGAGAAGAAGTTTACAAGCAAGCAAAGGTTGTGAGAGAAAAGGTATGCCCCATAATCTAATGCCTTTGGGTGTTGTTTACGACTGTAATAAAATTAGTTTCTCAAATGCCATGTAGTCTAGGGTAAAGGTTTTGCTCTAATAACCTCTGAAAACCCCAGTGTTGGCTTTATTCCACCCCCACAGCCTGAACAGAGATTACACCTCACTTGAAATGTCTGGGTTAGATAAGACCTAGCAGTCTGGCAGCATGATATAAGCTAACTAACCCTAAAAGAAGAACCATACACTATCTCACAGGTGGTCTTTTTCATGGTAGGTGGGAGATGTTACCATTCTAGTGAACAACGCTGCAGTGGTGCATGGGAAAAGTTTGCTCGACAGTGATGATAATGCGCTACTGAAGACTCAGCACATCAACACACTGGGACAGTTTTGGGTAAGTTTTGGTGGGGGTTATAATAGTGAGCAGTAGAGCTTCTCTGACCTGGTCAAGCTTATCTTAGGCCAGGAGGATTGTGGGAAACTTAACAGACCATTACAAACAGCTGCAACAATCCACATGTAATATTCATCACCTGCGTTCTGCATTCCTAATTCCAGGTTTAATTCACCTTATCAATTGGATAGTTCTGGTCCTGGATGCTGATTGGTTAACAGCTATGACCTTTTTATCAAGACACTATTTATATCACTGTGCAATACCCAAAGCAGATTTTCGTTGCCTAGCAACATATTATTGTTTAGATACCAGAGATTATAACAGAAGGATGTTATAATGTTTATTTAAAATAAAATGAAACTAAACTAAAACAAAATATAATATTTCTTAAAAATACTAATTACAATTACTAAACATCTGTGTCTTTAATGATTTTGATCAGTATTATTAAATCATTAGGACTCCTTAGCTGTGTCATGTACCGTATACTCACGTACCTGATTGCTTTTTCTTTTATTTGCCCACAGACCACAAAAGCCTTCCTGCCTCGTATGCTGGAACTGCAGAACGGCCGTGTTGTGTGTCTGAACTCCATCCTTTCGCTGTCGCCCATCCCTGGTGCCATAGACTACTGCACTTCTAAATCATCTTCACTGGCCTTCATGGAGAGTCTCACGCTGGGTTTGCTGAACTGTCCTGGTGTGGCCTGCACCACTGTTCTCCCATTCCACACCAACACTGAAATGTTTCAGGGCATGAGAGTCCGGTGAGCAAATTACAGTCACATCTGTACATTGAAAATACCATTGAATAGTTAAATGGATAGACATGCAATTAATGAAGAAAACGTAACATACTAATTGACTTTGTAAATGCACATTCTTGGTAAAACTCATTGGTGTAGAAATGGTTAATCTTTTTCCTGGTATATGGTACTGACTTAATAATGATTCAATAAAAACAATTACCATGATGTTGAGAACAAATATGGCACCATATTCAGAAGAACATGGTAATAGTCCTGTGTTTTTTTGTGTGAGCAGTATATACAGATTTCCATTTTTTTATGAACAGATGTATTTATTGTACTTATGCCTGGGAATATTGCCCTACAGGTTTCCAAAATTGTTCCCTCCTCTGAAGCCAGAGGTGGTTGCCCAAAAAACAGTAGATGCTGTCAGGACCAACACAGCCTTCCTTTACCTACCATGGACCATGAATGTTCTTGTTATCCTCAAAAGGTATGGTCTGATACTGCTTACAAAATTCTATACTGAATCAGATTATTTTTTTGAATCAGATTACTAATTCCATTAATCTTTTTGGTTTACCCATGAAACAGTATCCTACCGCAAAGTGCCCTTGAGGAAATCCATAAATTTTCAGGAAGTTACACCTGCATGAATACGTTCAAGGGACGGACATGAAGAAACCTAGTGATGCCACAGGAGTTCCAAGTGTTACATACTTTTAAACAAACTGTTCATAGTCGGACAACAAAAATGGAATTCTGGTGAAAACGAGGCGGTTCTCCTGGAATACACCAGAACCAGTGAGTAGAAGAAAAGCCAAAAGGATGCTAAGACTCACCAGAGCCCAGGGTTCCTTAAGGCAAGAACATTTGTAGGTCACCTTTGACCTCAACGTTGTTGGACTGACACAGAACGGGCATGAAGTCTCAACCAACCGCTGTACTGTGTGTACTTTAACGATTTTTTATCATCACGTTTTTAACTACTGTCATTGTTAATACAGCTTCTGAATAAAAAGCAGTTTTAAAGGTAAAAGCCTTTCAATGGGTTGTTTTACATTTTTTTAGAGAAAGCCAGCAGATTCCAGGCTCACACAGTGAATCTGGTCATATTTGACAGTAGTCATCATTCTCTGTCAGTGAATATTTTGAGGTTGAGGGAGCAAATATCTCTTCAACGTTCTGAACTTAACCAACACAACTCAGACTTGACCTGGTTCTCCAGCATCTAGACTGGTTCGCTCATCCTGTCAGAAACACTCAGTGCCGTTGGTGGAAATAATGAAATAAGTCAAACCTGTTTTACATCATTTTTCTTGGTCTGGACTCTTTTGAGAGGATACGACAAAGATGTGAGCTTGGTTTATTTTCAAAGCTGAGCTTGGGTTACAGCAAATGTCTTTTACTTTGTGTTGGAGGTTTGGCTTGACTATAGCAGCGCTTTCAAAAGTTTGTACTTTGTTCTGAGAACAAAGTTACAGGGAGACCA
The DNA here is from genome assembly GCA_036877625.1 of Ambastaia sidthimunki. Classification (NCBI taxonomy): domain Eukaryota; kingdom Metazoa; phylum Chordata; class Actinopteri; order Cypriniformes; family Botiidae; genus Ambastaia; species Ambastaia sidthimunki. The sequence continues at coordinate 14,548 of JAZGTK010008218.1, forward strand.
GTAAAAAAACATTCACAGTGCTTTAGTGGGTGTTTTATGGCAAGCTGGAAATATTTAACCACAAATCTATCCCACCATTGCTGCTGCATTATGTAAAAAAATAAACGTGTGCCTTGCAAAACTCTGCAGTGAAAGTATGAAGCTCTTTAAATATATTTAACTATAAAATAAAAATGAACTACGAGAGCATTTGCTAATTAGCAGAGCCACACAGAAGCTCCACAGATTTAGAACGATTGTCATTAATAAAGTTCCACATGTTCTCCGCACTTCTGTTTTTGTTTGTTACAACATTTGTTACAAACATTTTAAATAACTTACGTTTTCTGTGAGCAATAGTACTATCCACTACATTTAAAACATTTGACCTTATTTTAATCCATTCTACACAACTCCGCATACTTCCCCAAAAATCAAAGTCTGCAGATTTTGTCTGAGGCTGTTAATTAGCAAACTGAGAATGTAAAGCTGGTGTAGTGTTCAGTTTTCATCTGATCAATCGATACCTCGTGGATAAAGTCATATCCTGTTCTAATGTTTTTCTTACTCTCATCTTTAACTCAGAAATACATCACGAGTCGAATTAATTGGAAACAGCAATTCACTTTGAAGTACTGTATGAACGTCAATAGAAACCTGAGTAAAATTCTGAAGTATACGTGAATCAGAGACACAAAACAAGCAAAAAAGTTCAACTTTCTGTGCAAACAATGGAAACTAAACAAAACTGTGGGATGTGTCTGACCTCTGTCTGCCAGACAAACCACAAACACACTCATTTTAAATCACTGTGAACCACAAGTACCTTTCTTTACTGCAACTACACCCCACACAGTTAAATAAAAACGGTCTCTTGTGGGGTCTGATATTCATTGTCCCGGTGTGGGTTGTTTGAAGTACTGCGAGATGTCGACAGAGGGTCATGAAGTTGGGGAGCTGTACACATGCGAAAGAAGGAATCGGACCCCAACAGACAAGTTCAGAGCAGGGTTACTTAAACACAACATAAATCGGACCACCACATAAATCTGAGGCAAAAGAATAGACATCTTATACAGTTCAGCTTCCCAGCAAACAATTTTAGATTGTAAGAACATTTCTCTAATGTTTCCATTAAGTAGCAAAAACAATAAAACTGCTAAAATGCTATTTTTTTAGATGTTAAATTAACATTATTGCCTGGTTATAAGAACATTTTCCCAAAAAATTTTAAAATGCTATTTTTATATATAAAAATATATATATAACATTTAAAAAGTTCCACTAATGCTACTGCAAGAACATTTTTGATAACGTTGATAGAACTTTTACACAACATTAACCAATGTTCTGAGAACGTTCCCTGTTAGCTGGGTTGAAGTCATTAGGCTGTGTTTACAATGCATCATTCGTGATCAGACTTTGATCACAGCATCTATGGGCTGGAAAAGGACATTTGTGGCAGAACAGCAAAACAACTAAAAAGACAAAGACTTTTTTCCAGCCAGAGAAATATTTATTATTCCCAAACACAGACAAGACGTTCTTCATGGAACACATTGCGTATTATTAATTACCCTTCTTGTGTTCATCTCCCACAGAGAAGCACATAAACCACCAGCCTCAGATTCTGAACAGTGATGATTGATTATAGAACAGGTTCCTGATGACTCTGATCTACTCGGTCCCTGTAGAACCATGAGTGGAATCGTAATGTTGCAGGCCTGTGGTTATGCCTTTATGACAGCAGTACTTCATTCTGCCGAATCTGTTTTCCATATTAGTCTGTAATCCCAGAGTTTCTCTGAACACATATTTCCTGGCTCATGGATCAAGAAGACTTGTGAGGAAACACAAAAAGTCACAGTAATACTAAAAATGCGTTTTTAAAGGACAATGTTGCGCTTGATGGAGTATGTGAGGGTAACATAAATCATCTGGCTAAACATTTGAAAGTTTTAAATGGTCATGCATGTTACATAGAACTGTAAATATGACTTTTGTTGTTCACAAAAGCAGATTTGTGTGTGTGTGTGTTTGTGTGTGTGTAATGCCATGCATTTCAATTATTTGATGTACAATTAAGAATAAAACTATATGATCAAATAACAAAATATGCATTTGGGAAAACATTCAGACAGTGTAAAAGTATATTTCCAAAAATAATTATCACAATAAATGATTAATCCTTTTTGGCGTACTATAGGAACAAAGACATTATTAATGCCTGGAATTAAGTGTAACTCATATGGTGTCACTCTAAATGAGTTTAGACTTGATTCTGCAGTGTTGTCTCACTCCTGATCAGCACTCTTGTTGGTAACACACTGTTCATCCATCACTCAACAGCTGATCTGACAAAATGAGACTCTGCTGACCCTCGGCAGGAGGCTGAACTCCATGCCTCAGTTGCCCTGTCTGCTGAGAATTATGGGTAACTGAGGCACAAGGTTAAAGGTCATGGATAGTGAGAGTGCTAACATCAAGTTCTTTGCAAGGCAGTAGCCGGGTTATAATTATTTGTTTTGTCAATCTTCTGATTGCCTGTATAAATGACACTCACATCATGAAATCAAAGCTACTATTTTTCTGTTCTACTATAAGAAGGTAAAATCTTTAAATGCAAATTTAAAGCATAAAGCAGCTCTATATGCAAATACTCTCAATGTCACCAATTTTAAAAGAATAATTTATCCAAAAATCCAATAAAGAAGTTTTTAAAATGCTCAACCCAGATAACAATTTTAGGTTGTAAGAATGTTTCTCTGTCATTTCCATTAAGTTCTAAGAATGTTCCCAGTTAGCTAGGTTTCCAAATATTCCTAAACTAATCCTAACCTATGTGGAAGTAGCAGAGAATGGACAAACACGTTGTACTTTTCCCAGATCCGAGGCTACATCTGATTACACAACATTATGCTAACGCTTCCTCTATAGATGAAGTGTACAGACTAGCTTTGCTCTTATCTGCATGGAATCTTTCCTGTGAGCTGTGGTGAACTTCTATTGCTGCTTTATCCTTTTCATTAGTGCCGGTTTCTGGAACACCGTTATCATTGTGACAGATCAAAGCAGGAATAACAACAGAGCCGTGGACATCACAGCCAGGCGAGAAATTACATAAGGGCTGTGCAGACTGCTTTCATCTAACTGCAACAGTCCACACCTCTGATATTGAGATTACAATGGATAAAAAACAAAGTCTTCCATCCACTGATCTCTGTGTGGATGCACTTTATACATGGATGTGTTTAAATACTGTGGGAGATCGTATGTTTAAATAATTTGGAGGAAGGGTATACATTTATTCATATGGGCAGAAGCTTCCCAGCTAACAATTTTAGGTTGCAAGAACTTTTCCTAATGTTTCCATTAAGTAACAAAAATGTTAAAAATGTTATTTTGAAAGTGCTAAGAATGTTCAAAACATCCAGTTTTTTAGACATTGTATTAACGTTTCTAAAACTTCTGCTAACTAGTAAGGAATAATGTTTTTAATATATGAAATTTAATGTTAAAATAACGTTCTACTAACATTGTCTACTAACAACGTTTTGATAACTTTGAGAGAACTTTTTGAGAATGTTAGAAGAATGTTATGTTCTGATAACATTCTCTGTTAGCTGGGTTGATCATGCATGCATTTCTGTTTTAGGGGCCTCTGTTACATCCCTGATTATAGTGATCCAATGACAGAGTAACATAGGGGGAGGGAGAGAGGAACTACAAGCCTGAAAACAGAACTCTCAAGTGAAAGCCACAAGCAACAGGGCACACGGGTTAAACACAGTTTATGATTTGGCGACGTACTATTCACAAAGGCCACCAGGCAGCACATTAGAAGCCTCATCTGAAAGGGCCGTTCCCAGATGGATCGTTTCAGACACGTTATTTACGACCCAAACCACTTCCTTGTCAGTTATGCAACCATGCCTTTCTCAGTCACTGTACCAGAAGAACCGGCCCTAACTGCCAGAGTCCCGAGTTAATC
>JAZGTK010008219.1:0-18517 GCA_036877625.1 Ambastaia sidthimunki
GTCACAGAACACCAGGTCAAAGAATTCATCAGGCCAGAAACTGAACAATTCCATCTTAGAAACATTTAACAAAACTGGTTTAAAAATAAACATTTCTTTATGAAATTCCAGTGACCAAACAAGAGAGACGAGTCATTCTGCTGGGATCACACACAGATGCCAAAGTGACCTGTGGCAACACCATCCTGGGACAGAAGATGTTTTCAGAATCTCCCTCCACCCCTCACAGGTTTGAGAGTCATGCTGGAAATGTGTTGAAGAGACGCCTGCTGCTCATCAATACTCCTGACCTGCCTGATCTTGTGCTGTATTCTGAGGAACAAGATGTGAGCAGATGTTTCCTCTTGGCTTATCCTGGTCCTCATGTCCTGCTACTGGTCCTCAAGCCCGGCAGCTTTACAGTCTGGAGAGTGACACCCTCAGGCTCATTGACATCATTTTTGGTGCAGGTGTTCTTTATGTCTGCAGTCAGATCTGTCTGTGCCTTCACTGCAAAAACACATGCAGAAGGTCCATGAGAACCTCCGTCTGGTATGTGACAAGACTTGTCTGGCTTCAAGGTTTAATTGCATATGATGTTTAGATATCCTACACCAATCGAAGACTCAGACTAGTCTCAGATCTGAATCTAAACAAATAGTGCAGACAGTGAGATGTTGATCTCTGTATGTTCACTGATGTGTTTAGTAGATGTGTTTCAGACTCTGGACCTGTGATTGAAACTCTGGTCTGTGGTTAATGTTCATGTGTAAGAAGCTTATGGTAAAGTTTGCGCTAGCGTGCTGGTGTTTTGCAGTTGTTGTTGTCTGTGCTTGTTAAACTGACTGAATGTAATTCACTGATGTCATCAGATGTCACTGTGTTTCAGAGTGCTGTTTAAAAACCATCAATGTCTGAGCATAGAAACAATGATTATTAGCAAACAGAACCAGCACCGGTCTCATCTAACAGCTCTGCGCTCTCTCAAACACTCACTTCAGTCGTTCTCTGTCCCCCTCTAGTGACAACTGAAGATTAATTTCCTGCTCCAGTAATCCACATTATTTCAAAAACAATCATTTACATCACATTAATGATTCAGAAAGAGTTACAAATAAACGGATAAACCAATTCAATAACTGAGATGGAATATAAAAATAGGAAATCCGTGAACGCATAAGTAACAGACAAACAGTCTTATAACAAAGTAAACGTGATGACGGGAAATAATCATCCGTTTATTCTGCTCATCTATGAGCGCAGTAAAGATTATATACGAATAAGGAACGAACGGAAGATACGCGGATACGTAACAAATAATTTCTTTAAAGTATTGTTAAAAAATAAAAAACAATACGTTGCTCGCTGGTTTTTAGACAACCCAAGTACAACCTAAATCGCTGGATCTGAAGGTTGTGAAGACAGTTTTTGAAAACTACTATTGTGATTTTTAACTTCCTCACTGCGGCTGCGCAGACGAGCAGATGAGTTTCACTTTCGATTTCAAACGACGTGATAAAATGGCGTTTAATGTCGGTGAGTGTTCGCGCAGAACAAACGCGTTACTCGTTAAAGTTACTCGTTCATAGTTCAGCTGATGAATCTTAGACACATTTTACACAAGCTTGATTTCTGTACACAAGTTAGTTTCTTCTGGTTCAAAGTTTCAGCTTAATGGGCTGAAAGGCAGGAAGAAGTTTAAGATGATTTCTGAGGAAATATCAACCGTATCTTTTAGCATAACTTCTGTCTCTACCTTCATACGTGCTACTGTCTAATACTTCTACTGTTTTCTCATCCAGATATCACCCGGAGATACTCGTCAATGCAAGGACGAGATAAACGTAAGCTGCATGTGAACTTTTATATGTTAACTCAACAGTTTCAAGTGGGTGAGAAAAAGCACCTACAGGGATGAAGAATAAAGAGAGACAGGAAGTATAGAGTATAGAGAACGTATAAGAAGAGAGGTACCATTGAATACTGAGAGCCCGGCCTAGTAGCCTGAACCCCAGAGTTCATATAGAGGAAGAGCTTAAAGTAAGAACAGAACCCAAAAACATGTCTTACAATCCCCTTTATCTCTTGACTAAACCTAACCTGAGACAATAAAACTGGCCAATGAGTGTTTTTTAGGTACCATGAAAGTAGCTTGGCTTTAATCAGTGTTTATCAGTGAACTAATTTTGCTTCTGTTGTGTCTTGTGACTTGTTGTCATAAACATATTGATGAAATGCTGTTGAGACACTATCGAGGTGCTGCATTATCCACTTGCTGCCATATTTAAATGTAGTGCTCAGATTTTACATGTACACATGATCCAACAGATCTAAATAAGCTCAAAATATTAATCGTTTCGCTTCAGTGTTTAGGAGTCCTATGGATGTGCTTCAAAACACTGAACCCTGATCAATGGCATTATAAGGCTGTGAAGAGCCAGGATATTATTTAACTCTGTATTTGACTGAAGAAAGAAACTCATAAACATCTGGAATGGCATGAGAAAAATTAAGAGAGAATTTAATAGAGAGTTTTTTCTTTTACGGCATCATCAAGCTTGCCTTTATTATTGCTTTAAAATTCAACCTCCAGCAGCAAAAATGATGTTGTGCCTAAAATGATGACGGTTTGTGTGTAAAGTTTTAATGACATTCAAATTCTTTTAAAAATTAAATTATACATAGGGTAAGCAAAACAAATGTTATGCCTGAGATTCATTTGAGTATTTATGAGGGTTTTAAATATATAACTGTAGACACTGAAATCGCATTATGTGGCTCACTATGAATATATTTAGTGTTAATTTAACTGTCTGTTATTTTACTGTAATGTACCCACAATTTTTTAATGAATTATTTTTGTTTATTTTCATCCCTACATATATGTAATATGTGGAAAAATAGTATATTGTCATATTAGCCCACATATTATTATATATCAATCATAATATGTTCTCATACACACAAGTGAAGTATGTTTGATTTTATAAGAGGTTTTGGGGTTAGCGGGCAGAAATGATCTTGAGTGTGTGGAGAATAATCTTAACGTGGCAGAAAACAAACTTATGATTACAGTCATGGACTGTGTGATGCTGTTAAGAACTGCTTGTTTGATTCTGTTTTATTTTCAGTTAAAAGAGCCCGGCGAAGTCCAAGTATTGACCGTCCCAACAGTAAGTCTGATTGACTAATTGAATCACTTATAAACAGCAAAGCATGCAGTATGGCATAAATAGAGGTTCAATGTTGGACCTTGGATGACCTGAGGGTGAGTAAATTTTCTTTATTGGTGAACTTATTTGAATTTATATATCATATAAATTGTATTTTATATAAATACATATGTTAATATATTGTGTTAATTACATCAAAACAATGATTGTAATATTGTAAACTTGTACTTGAGTTGCCCTCAAGTCACATTTTGATAGAGTTCAGACTTGGCTTCAGACTCGGCCTGAAATGACATCAGACTTGACTTCAGACTCGGCCTGAAATGACATCAGAATTGACTTTAGACTCGGCTTGAAATGACATCAGACTTGACTTCAGACTCGGCCTGAAATGACATCAGACTTGACTTCAGACTCCACATAAAGGACTTGTGAGTCTGTTGTCATTAACTGCTGATATCCATTGAAGATTTGTGTGGCTGCCAAAATTACTTTTTGATAATTGAATGTGATTAATGAGGGATGTAAATGCTGCTGCACTTGTCATTGCGCACATGTTGATGGCAGGAGAGAATGAGCAGAAAGCCCCTCCCTCCATGTTTTGAGTCCTTGTTTCAAATGACACATCTGGATATTTTTTATCCCAGTTACTGGTGGTTTTGAATTGTGTTTAATACACATGTTGTCTTATCTTCCCTGAGAAGCATTCTTCACATGTAGCACACTTTTAATAAATGAAACAAATCCTAGGTCCATGTCCACTAATGTCCGATTCTCGCCTTAATGACTCATTTGAAGCTATTCATTCAGCTATTTACTCATTTGGCAGACGCTTTTATCCAAAGCGTCTACATTTTATCAGTACTTGCATTCCCTGAACCCACAACCTTTGAACCCACAACCTTTGCGCCGCTAACGCAATGCTCTAGCAGTTGAGCTGCAGGAACATTTTAATGAACCTCAAACAACTGGTCTGTCCATTCTGGTGTAAGACATGGGTTACTACAATTCAAGGTCATCCATCACATCCATTGGGCAAAACTCAGGTTGTATAAACGGTTTTCTGATGTAGACCCATTATGTGACAGATGTAAGTGCAACCCAGCGTCACATACCCACATGTTCTGGTCTTGCCCTAAATTAGGCAACTACTGGATATCAATATTTGACATAATGTCAGGCTTTCTGGGATGGCCAATATCACCATGCTCTTTAATTGGGTTGTTTGGTGTTACTTCCGACCAGTTGGGTCTAACTAGGGCAGAGTCTAACAGTGTTGCGTTCCTCAAATTACTTGCAAGACGGCTGATTCTGGTCAAGTGGAAGGACTGCAAACACCCAACATTTCTACATTGGGTCAAAGATGCACTTTACTTTACAGTTTCATTTTTTATATACATTTGGACAACAAATGAGAACAAAGATGATATGCATAAACAAAGTCACCAGAACTAAATGGTGGTTTAAAGGGGCTGATACTGGGACTGTGGATAAAAGACAAAGAGCTGCATGTGTGACTAGCAGATACGATGCTTTTACTGGATAAGGTAACGCATCCTCTATAATCCCTCAGTTTAACTGCAATTGAAGTGTTTTTGTGTGTGTTTCAGTGAGTGATTTGAGGATTATTCTGATGGGGACAAAATTATCAGAAATCATCAGAGTGAGAAACTCCATCCTGAGAATAAATGTGAGAGAGAGTGAAGATCCTTTAGATTATTTACAGAATCACAGTGTGAGGATCAGTGGAACAGTGGAGAACAGAGACATCTCATTCATCATCTCCCATCACCTGCTCAGGCCAAACCTCTCAGACCATGAGATCACGCAAGCAGTGCGAGAGTGTGTTAGTGTGTCTGATCCTGGACCTCATGTCTTCATGCTTGTTCTGCAGCATCACAACTTCAGTGAGAAGGACAAAGACAGAGTGAAACATGTGCTGGACAGATTCAGTGATCAGGCGTTAAAACGCACCACAGTGCTGACGACTGATGAAGAGACGCAGACCTCCAAACATCTGTTTCGGAGACAACAGAGAGTCAATAAATGTATCTGTCAATTAATAAAGGAGTGTGGAGGAAGACATCTTCATTTTGATGAAAGTCAACCAACAACGTGCTCTGAGATGTTTAAACTGATAGATGAGATACTCAAAGAAGAACCTGAAGAATATCTCAAATGTGAGATGTATGTAGATGCAGAAGGAACACCTGTTGATGAACCGAGCAAACTTGAAGATTCATTGAGATCAGAGAAGAAAGATTCTTACCACAAAGATGATGGAAAACCTACAGAGAGCCATAAAAAAGAAAGAGATGGAGAACACTTTCAAAGTTCATCATGTAAGTATTTAAGAGTCTATTTGTTTAAAGTGTTTGTTTCTATAAACATGGCATGACTACAGTTTTATTCATATACAAATGTTGTTTAATTTGGACAATGTTTTTTTATTAATGGCTTTGTAGGTATTAAAAAAGTAATTTAAGTTTTCCTACAAGATTGCAAGATTAATTTTAATATTAACATTGTCATACATCCATAATTTTTTATAGTCAAAAAAAAATTATGATCTCCCAAAGACTACATCAATAAACTATTACTAGCTTTCTGATTTAGTGAATGTATTGTAAAAAAAAATTATAAAAAATCTGAGATGTTTACTTTTTCAATTATTTCTCCTAGAAAGCAATGAAATTAAATGGAAAGCAAATGGAAACTTATGCTTAATTTTTCTGTGTTTCAGATATTTCTCCTGAGAAATGTCTGCATTAGAGTTTCAGAAAAGAGCTCAACAATGTCTCAAACTAAGCTTAGATTTGCTAAGTCTGCAATCAAATGTCAATATTATTCAAGATTCCAAATGAACTGAAATTTTACTCTTCAAATTTACCAAAAGCAATTTTAAGAGAAACATCTGTAACATTTCTACTTAAATGAAACACAAACCTGAGCTTTGAATGAGAAACCTTGCAGCAATGAAATGAGCTGTTGTTTAATGATGTGCATTATAACCAAAATTAAAATGTCTGTCTCTCAGCAATAACTGGAAAATCAAAGCTGAACCTGGTGCTTTGTGGAACTGATGCTGGACTGAAGTACTCCATGTCTAAACTTCTACGAGGGAAACAGTTGAAAACACATCAGAGAGAGTCCAGCTCAGTGTGTGTGCAGAAGGAAGGGAAGACACATGGATATCACATCTCTGTAGTGAAGCTTCCAGCTCTGACTCAACTTTCAGAAGAGAAAGGGAAACATCAGACTCTCCACTGTGTGTGTCTCTGTGATCCTGGAGTTCATGTGTTTCTTCTCATTATTCCTGTTGGTCCACTGACTGATGAAGACAAAGTAGAAATGGAGAAGATCCAGAGAATATTTTACTGCAGCGATCGCTTCATGGTGATTTTCGTGACTGATGCCACTGTTGAAGGTCCAGTGACAGATTTTGTAAAGTTCTCGACAGAATCTCAGGCTCTGATCAGTCTCTGCAGAGGTCAGTATAAAGTGATGGGGTTAAAGGAACATGGAAAATCCAGTCAGATTCAAGATCTTCTGGATGATATAAAGAAAATGAAGACTGAACCCTTTTCACTTCAGATGTATGTGAGAGCTCAAGAGAACAGAGTGAGACATGAAACAGAGAAGAAATATGAAGAAGAACTGAATGAAATTAAGAGTAAAAACGAAGAGTTACAGCTAAAGATCAATTCATATGGTGAGTCATATTTTAATAGGGCAACTTTATTGTAATGCAGTAATGATGTTAAGAAACAAAAATGTCTTTTTGTCCCTGCTGGGAAAATAAATAGTACCTTTAAAAAAAAGGTTTAGCAGAAACATTTAGCAGATGCTTTTATTCATGTACACGGTGAGGAAAACAGTGAAGGAATTCATCACAGACAGACAATAACATGAGAAGTGCTGTGCAGAGTTACAGTCATTGTTAGACGTGATGGTTCCTGTTCAGGAAGACAAGAGAAAAAGAGTTAGAAGGTTTTATTTTGTTTTAAATATACTACAAAATACACATTTTATATTCCAGTATATTGAGTAGGTGATGTTTACGAGTGTTAAGACAGTAATGGGCTTTGTGCAGTAATGTGTGAATTCCTAACGTTTCAGGTGCTTCAGATGAACATGATGATCTGACTTGTTTGAGAATTGTGCTGATAGGGAAGACAGGAAATGGAAAGAGCGCAACAGGAAACACAATTCTAGGACAAAATACATTTGAAAGCCTATCAAGCCTGGATTCAGTGACAACTGTTTGTGAGAAGAGAGTTGGTAAAGTTGATGGTCGAACAGTAGCTATTGTTGATACTCCTGGTCTCTATGACACAACGCTGTCAAATGAACACGCGGCTGATGAAATAGTGAAATGTGTCTCACTGTCAGCACCTGGGCCTCACGTCTTCATCATTGTTCTGTGTGTGGGAAGATTCACCAAGGAAGAGTCGGACACTATAGATCTGATAAGGATGTTCTTTGGTCCTAAAGTTGCACAGTTCAGCATCGTTCTGTTCACTAATGGAGATAAACTTCGGAATGCATCCATTGAACATTATGTAAGCAGTAGTAACTGTTCCCAACTCAAGACACTTTTGAGAGACTGTGGAAACAGATACCTGGCGTTTAACAATGAAAAACCACAAGACAGAACTCAAGTGACTCAACTGTTTAACATGATAGAAGAGATGAAAAGCACTAACCAAAGACGATATTTTACTAACAGCATGTTTGAGGAAGCGGAGATGAGCATTAAAAAGAGAATAGAGGAGATACTGAAGGAGAAAGAGAGAGAAATTCAGGCCCAAAATGAGGAATTAAAAGCCAAATATGAGATGGAAATGGAAAACATGATGAAAAGATTAGAGGAAGAGAAAAGAAAAGCAGAAGAGGAAAGAATAAACATGGAAACTAAGTTTATGGAAAAGGAAGAAACTCTCAGAAAAGAGTTTGAGGAGAAGGAGAAAGCAGAACAGCAGAAACAAGAAGAGGAGAAGCAGAAACGGTTAGAGGAGGACAAAAAACAGAGAGCTGAATATGATCAAAAGATAGAAGAGATGGAACGAGAGATTGAACATCAGAGATCACAGCATGAAAAACAACAGAAAGAAAGAGAAGAGGAGGATAGAAAGAGAGAAGAAAAATACAGACAAGATCAGGAGAACATGAAAAATGAGCAAGAACATATTATAGCAGAATTACAAAAGAGACAAGTGAAAGAAATTAAAAAGAGAGATTCTGAGGAACAGAAGAGGAGTGAACAAGAAGAGAGAGAGAGACAAGAATGGGCAAGAAAAATAAAAGAGGCTGAAAGTGGAAGAAAAGAGATTCAAGAAGAAATTAATCGACAACAGAGAGAATGGGAGGAGGACAAGAAACAACAGATGAGAGAACGAAAGGAAGACGAAAGAAAGACAAGAGAGAGACATGAGGAGCAAATGAGAGAAAAACAAGAAGAACTGGAGAAAATGAGAAAGAAATTTGAGAAAGAGAGAGAAGAAGAGAGACAACAGAGAGATGAAGAGAGACAGAAACAGATACATGAAAGACAAGTAAAAGAGAGAGAATATAAAGAGAAGAAAAATGAAATGATGAAGCATTATGAGCAGCTGGAACGAGAGAGAAAAGAGGAGTGGGAGAGAGCAAAACGAGCTGATGATGAGAGAAGAGAAGAAGAGAGAAAGACATGGGAGAAAATGATAGAAGATCTTAAAAAAGGGCAGCTGGAGGAGGTCAGGAGGAGAGAAAGACAGGAGAGAGAGAGAAAAGAGAGAGAAGAGAAAGAGCGAGAAGAAATTTTAAAGAAACATGAGCAGAAAATAAAAGAGATGAAGAAAAAACATGAAGATGAAGCAAGAAAACGAGCAGAAGAATTGAATGAGTTCAGACAGAGAAACAAGCAACATGTTCAGGAGCTAAACAAGATGCTTGAAGAACGTCAAAAACAAAATGATTTACTGGAGAAACTCTATCATCACTTAAAGAAACAAAAAGGTGAAGAAATAAAAGATCTACAAAAAGAGGTTGAAAGGCTGAGAAAAAATTCAAGCTGTGTTATTTCGTGAAAGCCTAAATTGTCAAAGAATCATATTAATGCTTCATTTTAGAACAACCATTATTTACCTACCTGAAGCCTTTTATTGCTAATTTTTGTTTGTTTGTTTGTTTTGTCATTTCTTTTTGGACAAGTTTACATGTTAACTGTTAACATGTTCACTTTAACAATAAACATTTGTTGTAATATTTTGTTAAACAATACATGTCTGTTTTTGAATCTGTTAGCCTATTGTATCACATTTGATATGCAAATTTCTAGAGCCTATACATTTTCAACATGATCAAAACTTTGCTGATACACTTGTTGTACACAATCTACTTCATTCCTTCTGGACCCTAAAATATAAACAAGCAGATTATGAAAAATGTCACACCAGACTGCTGGATAGGGTACAGTGTCAGATTAACAATACAATGTTGTGCTTGAACACATATTTAACTAATATGTCTTTAGACACAATATCATTCAAATTTGCATCAATGCAATAAAGATACATACAACATAATTGAGAAAGTCATCTCAACCCCTTTTAAGTGTTCCGCCAGTAACCTAAAAATTGTCGTGCCTCGAAAATATCTTCGGACATGTCCAAGTTTCTTGTTTTTTAGGAATAAAGAGAGAAGGAAAAGGGGAAAAAAGAAGGAATGAGGAAAAAAAGGAAGAAGAGGGCAAAGGGCAAAGGGTAAAAAGGGAGGGAAAGGGATTGTTTGTTTGTTTGGTGCACTACTTGTATTGTGGATCTCCTAAAGGTTTGATGCTGATTGTTAGTGTATCTGGTTGTATTCTATGCTATTACCTCTATGAGTTCTTGTATTCTATGTTGAATAAAAAATAAACGCAGCAGAGAGACGCTGATTGGCTGATTCAGCTGCAGCCACTGATACCTGTTATTACTGATACATGCTACACACATATTCACCTGTGCTGGGCAGCGTCTGTTTTCATACTTCTGCCGCATTTCTGCAGTGAATGAGGTTTCTATTGTATTCAATTGTGTGTGTGTTCATCATTGCAAATAAAGATTTAGACAAGCTGAAAAAAAGTGTTCCGCCAGTAGTGGACACTCGTGCAACGTGATCAATGACGCACATTCGAGTCAACGAGAATGAGCGGAGCGCCGCTGATGAGACTCTGAGCGGAACGTCAGTGTTGAGCGCGTGTTTCTGACCGGACTGTAAAAACTGCAGCACGAGCGGAAGTTCAGCACACGCTGCGAGACGAGACGACGCGATTCACAAGCACAGAAAATACACTAAATCACTCAAGAAATCAATTAACCGACAACATTTATCACGCAGATAATGTCTGACAACGAAGACAAGTGAGTTATGAGCAGACTGTCACTTAAACTAACGCCTGCGCATGAAATGAACACAGATGATATAGACGTTATAAAACGAGTAAACTAACCATAAGACGTAACTGGTTAAATGGGTTATAGGACAGAATGAAAGCTGGGTTTGTATCCGGATGTCTGAGCATCGTGTTTGTTTTTTATTAGTTTTGATGACGGAGATTTTGATGATGTTGAAGATGAAGAACCTTTAGATGATCTGGAGAATGTAGATGTAAGAACTGCCCGTCTGTCTTTCTGCCTGACTGTCTGTCTCTCTGTCTGTCTCTCTGCCTGTCTCTCTGTCTGTCTCTCTGCCTGACTGTCTGTCTCTCTGTCTGTCTCTCTGACTGTCTGTCTTTCTGCCTGACTGTCTGTCTCTCTGTCTGTCTCTCTGCCTGACTGTCTGTCTCTCTGACTGTCTGTCTCTCTGCCTGACTGTCTGTCTCTCTGCCTGACTGTCTGTCTCTCTGTCTGACTGTCTGTCTCTCTGTCTGTCTCTCTGTCTGACTGTCTGTCTCTCTGCCTGACTGTCTGTCTCTCTGCCTGACTGTCTGTCTCTCTGCCTGACTGTCTGTCTGTCTCTCTGACTGTCTGTCTGTCTCTCTGACTGTCTGTCTCTCTGCCTGACTGTCTGTCTCTCTGTCTGTCCCTCTGACTGTCTGTCTGTCTCTCTGCCTGACTGTCTGTCTCTCTGTGTTGATGTGTGTGTTTCAGGCTGTTGTGTTGACGTGTGTGTGTTTCAGGCTGTTGTGTTGACGTGTGTGTTTCAGGCTGTTGTGTTGACGTGTGTGTGTGTGTGTTTCAGGCTGTTGTGTTGACGTGTGTGTGTGTGTTTCAGGCTGTTGTGTTGACGTGTGTGTGTGTGTTTCAGGCTGTTGTGTTGACGTGTGTGTGTTTCAGGCTGTTGTGTTGACGTGTGTGTGTTTCAGGCTGTTGTGTTGACGTGTGTGTTTCAGGCTGTTGTGTTGACATGTGTGTGTGTGTGTGTGTTTCAGGCTGTTGTGTTGACGTGTGTGTGTTTCAGGCTGTTGTGTTGACGTGTGTGTGTGTGTGTTTCAGGCTGTTGTGTTGACGTGTGTGTGTTTCAGGCTGTTGTGTTGACGTGTGTGTTTCAGGCTGTTGTGTTGATGTGTTTATTGTGCAGGAAGATCAAGAGAACGTTCAGATTCTGCCGGCAGGTGAAGGGCAGCTGGCCAATCAGAAGAGAATCACCACCCCATACATGACCAAATATGAGCGAGCGCGTGTGCTGGGAACACGAGCCCTGCAGATCGCGTGAGTTCAGATCCCTACACACACACAACAGATGCTGCTGTAACATGGAAAATGTGAGGTCATCAGTGACATCACTTCCTCTGTAACAGGATGTGTGCACCTGTGATGGTGGAGCTGGAAGGAGAAACAGATCCACTACAGATCGCCATGAAGGAGCTGAAGTACAATAGCGCACACACACAGTGCAGTGCAGTTGTGATATTTGTGCGGTGTGTTTGTGGTGTGTGTGTGCAGTGTTGTGATATTTGTGTGTGCAGTGTTGTGATATTTGTGTGTGCAGTGTTGTGATATTTGCGTGTGCGCAGTGTTGTGATATTTGTGTGGTGTTTCTGGTGTGTGTGCAGTGTTGTGATATTTGTGTGGTGTGTGTGTGTGTGTGTGCAGTGTTGTGATATTTGCGTGTGTGCAGTGTTGTGATATTTGCGTGTGTGCAGTGTTGTGATATTTGCGTGTGTGCAGTGTTGTGATATTTGCGTGTGCAGTGTTGTGATATTTGCGTGTGTGCAGTGTTGTGATATTTGCGTGTGCAGTGTTGTGATTGGTGTTTGTTTGTTTTGGCAGGAGCAGAAAGATTCCCATCATCATTCGCAGATATCTGCCTGACGGGAGTTATGAGGACTGGGGCTGTGATGAGCTCATCATTACTGACTGAGAATTCTGTGAACGTGATCAGATTTACATACATACATGTGCATGTCGATTACAGCGTGTGTGTGTCGATTACATGTGTTATCAGACAGCAGAGATCAGACTCTTGTATTGTGTGAAACTTTTTTCCAGCAGGCAATACTTACATCCATCCACAAGAGGGCAGAACAAACACATAATAACTTCACAGCTCAACGCAAAGACTCTCCAGGTTTCTTTATGTATTTGGTTATTTAATGTTTGATTGTTTTATTGATGCAGAATTAAAGCTTTTGTAATAAATTGATAGTGTGTGATCTCGTCTTGTAACTGTTGTAAGAATCACTGTGTCATTCAACTGTATTTTAATCAGTTATATTAAAACGAATCAAATTTAAAGAAAATAAATTTGTCTTGTTAAAAACGACTGAAACTCGATTCAAAGCATCTCTAGCTGTCTGTACATTATAGTAAAATACATCTGACTTGCAGTTCTTATGTTAATTCGAAAACAAAGTAAAATGTGTGTTATATTAAAACATGCACAGAGGCTTTGTGGAGTAAAGCTGTGCATGTCTTGTGTGGTCTGTGTTGTGTAATGTGCGGTGTGTATATCATGCGCGTCATGTGAATGTTTGTGAACGTGCTGAACGCGCATCACTGTATCCCACAATGCACCGCGCGCGCCCTTCCGTCCACCAATGACTGATTTCAGCCGCGACTCTCTTTATTCACTGACAGCGGCTGCCACAGATAAAACTGCCTTTACAATAATACCAATCTTTCTGCGTTTACTCTAATCGCCGAGTTAAACGCGACTTTTGTAGCTGGTCATGACATACTTGATACATCAGCGCTGGTAAGTGAATGTTTGACACAGTTTGTGTTGACACGTGTTGTTGTGTGTTAAAACTGTGTGTTAGTTGTGTGTGTGTTCACTCATGTTCACACGCATCACAGTGCAGAAATCACCGCAGTGTCTCTGAATCACATCATTTTCATCTCATGACAGTAACAGAGAGAGAGAGATACTCAAATAACTCTCTGTCCCTCATGCACAGTTTAAATATATAAGAATATTTAAATTCCAGTGCACAGACCTGCAGCTGTGTGTGTGTGTGTGTGTGTGTGTGTGTGTGCGTGCCAGTGAAACTAAAGGCCAGAGGACCAGCAGCCCCCCTTCACCCCACCAGAGCTGAATGAGTCTCTTTGTTTAAAGAAAGTATCACACAGATGATTAAATCAGGGGAATTAGAAATCAGCCTGAACTCTCAGCACACACACACAGATATGCAGAGCAGCATTCACAAACACACACACACAGTATTAATGCAGAAGCCGTAGAGATTATATTGTTTTCAGCCAATCAGAGTGAAGCTCAAACTTGCAGTACACTTAAGAAAACACACAGACTCTATTCCAGTTCAGTGTGTGTACTGCACACTGTTGAGGGAAGAGTGTTGAGTAAAACAGAACTTCCTGTTGTGTGTTTGTGTAATGAAACGCTTGTGTACTCATGAACACCGTTACACAATACACAACGCTTTGCATTTTCATGTCAAAATAATTTAACTCTTAGAACTAAAACAGTGTATCAAAAGAATGAAATGTTAAACTGTGTGTGATAATGCTCATGTACTCTCTGAGTATTCTGTGCATACACACACTGCAGAGTTCAGATTCACAATGAAACGTGTTGTTGAGTCTTCAGATGAAGAACGACTGCAGGTGTGTGAAATGAGTTCAGCTTTATTCAGAGTGAGGGAGGTTAGTCACTGCGCTTCTATTTACACTGAAATACCCACAACACAGATTCAACACCACAACAAAACACTACTGATAAAAAACAAATATAAATAATATTCTGTCAGTTATAACAAGAATGACCTACTGTACCACGTAGGTTCTGAAATTCACTTTTTCTCTCAATAATACATGAAAAAGGACAAAAGAAGTCTACATGAAAAGATAAGAACACTGGAATAATTAAAACATCTTTTACAGTAACAGACTGTCAGTCTTTAAGAAAATCCAGATGTTTTATTTCTAGTCAGGAAGGGAAACATTGTTTTCATCGTTCAGAAATTTCCTTAAATTTCTTTCCTGAATTATTTTTAAACTGTAATTATTCCCACAAAATATGTACAAAACATTTTGTAAAATGTGAAAGTGTTTTCAGAGGCCCAAAATGTGTGTAATTTTTCAGTGTCATTCTGAGAGTTTTTACATGTTTTAAAACTTTTGGACATGAGGTGAAAGCGTGTGTGTTACTGTGATAAAGACTCAGTGTTCATCCGCATTCATATTTACACATGTGAAAAATGTCACTAACAAACACCAGACACGAGTGCTGAAGACGTTCAGTGTAGTTATGACAGTAAAACAACAACAGGACAAAAGATTACAACAGCAAACATGTCATTCTTTTTGTGATAAAAACAATATGGCCTTATTTTGGTTAATAAGAGAGTTACTCATTCATACAAACAGAAAAACACAAATGTAAGGTTTCGTGTGTGTGTACGTGTTAATGTGAATGTTCACACAGAGCCCATGTATGTTCCCGCCAAACCAAACTGAGGCCAGAAACTCATTTCTTCTCTATTTCATGTTTTGGTCTCTTACTTTGGTAATATGTCTCATTAAGTGGCACTGGTGTCAGATTTTTTCCGATCTAATGTGAGATCTCATGGCAGTCAGAGCAGATCTGTGTGAAATCTTTGTGATGTTTTGAAAGCCTGATGCTCGTGGTTTGTGGTAAAGTGATGACATTTTCCCTGCAGATCTCCACACACCCTTCAGAACGTTTTCTCACTTTTCT
Source organism: Ambastaia sidthimunki (assembly GCA_036877625.1). NCBI lineage: Eukaryota > Metazoa > Chordata > Actinopteri > Cypriniformes > Botiidae > Ambastaia > Ambastaia sidthimunki. The sequence goes on from JAZGTK010008219.1 coordinate 15,273, forward strand.
TTCGGTGTAGATTGTAGTGCAGGTAAATATTTTCTATGATTTAGGCACATTAAGCTGAAATCTTGTATGAGCTGTGTGTTTGTGTGTTTGTCACGGTCTGGATAGTGTGGTGTATACAGGCTGCTCCCAGTGTGTGGGGCTGTGAGACTGCGGCACAGTCCCGGGGTCGGGGATGGCTGTGTACAGGGGCCTCTGGGAAGGGCCCATGTAAGAGAAGGCAGAGTAGAGGCCGGAGGTCTGACCGGAGTGAGCGTAGTAAGAGCCGGACGCCTGGTGCTCGGCGTAATCGAACTGCGCGCGGGACGCCAGCGAAGGGAAGGCGGAGCTATAGTGCGGCAGGTTGAGAGGCGTGTAGGTGACATGCGAGCCACTCACTGCGGCCGCTGCCTCGCTGGAGAAATGTGTCTCGCTCTTTATCTGAGTTTTTCCACCATCCGAGCCCAGGTGCTGCTGGGGCGGCAGCTGCTGCTTGGAGAGCCAGGCGGTCGAGTGGCCGCTGGCGGCAGCCAGGGCTGTGGAGATGCCATACGTGTATGGAGAAGCCGAGGACCCAGAGCCTGCGCCGCCCGATGCCTGCGCCACGCCGGGGTGCCCGTTAGGTGGTAAGTACTGGTCAAACTCATTAACATCAAACGGCTCCATGTTGGCCATTACTTCATGGCTGATCTCACCAATGTCCACATTACCAAAGTCAATGTGGGGTTTGCTGCTGCTGCCGGACGCAGAGGAGCTTCCATCTGCTCCCAGACCGCCCCTGGAGCCCCCGCCCTCACGCTTCCCTTCCCCAGATTTACCCGCCTGCAGTTCTGTCTTAGGGGTGGTGGGGGGCGTGGGTGGGCTGTGACCTAAAAGAAGGAACAGGTGCAGGTGAAGATGATTTAAATGAGTGTTGTGATGATGAAGGTTGATGTAAACGAGTGTTTCTGTATCTCACCTGTAGCGTGAGGGTGGTGCCCGTCGCCCAGCGGTGATCCTGTGGCCCCGCCCTGTGTCACCTCCAGATGAAGACTCTTGTAATGTGATTGGCTGTGACTGACCTCGCCCTCCGAGTGGCCGTCGGCCTCAGAGTTGGACCCTGGTTTGCCGTTCTTGCGCCGGCGTGGCTGGTATTTGTACTCGGGATAATCCTTCTTATGCTGTTTCCTCAAACGCTCTGCTTCCTCAATGAAAGGCCTTTTATCCGTTTCGTTTAGGAGCCTGAAACACACACATGAAAACGGTAAATTTTCTTCATTTAAGTCTTTACAATTGTAAAAATATCTGTGATCTTCCCTGCTGTGTCTGTAAATCTATTCATACATTCACTCCCTCACCAAAATAAACTATTTCAGATAAATATAATCAGTAACAGCTGAGGTTTCTGTCACAGGTTGAGTGTGTGTGTGTGAGGGATTTGTCTCTAATATGAACCTCTGAAGGAATGATTATTCCCAGCTAAAGCTCCTGAGAACCTCAGACTCAGAGTTTGTGAAGCTCAGTGAAGGTTGTTGTGAGAGCGGCGTTCAGTTCTTATTGGGCAACAGTGAGATCTGATCATCAAAAACTGCTGAATATCGAGCAGAACTCATTCAGTCATGAAATATTAACTGATATCATTACAGTAATGAATTGATGGTTGCCACATCTTCAGCGATTTGTGTCAGAGATGTAATTAGTTTTAAGCAGTTTAAACTGGATTGTAGTTTTCTATGGTAAGGCGTGTCAGTGTTTTGGGGTTTTATTCAAACATCAGTCATTATTGTGTGGTGATGGTGCTGTTTTCACCTCCAGAGTTTGCCGAGGGTTTTGCTGAGCTCGGCGTTGTGCAGGTGCGGGTACTGATCCGCCAGTTTCCTGCGCGCGGCCTGCGCCCACACCATGAACGCGTTCATCGGCCGCTTCACGTGCGGCTTGCTCTTACTGCCCGAGTTCACGCGCACGGGCATGGGCACGAGAGTCCAGTCGTAGCCGTTCAGCACCTGACTGACCGCCTCGCGGATGCCGATCGGGAAACGGTCGTCATCGTCGTCTGATTTCACCGAGACGCCCGCCGCCTCCTCACCGACGCCTGATATCTGAGACGGCTGGCCGGGCAACGGAGAATCCGCGCCGCCCGGAACGCCCGACGAGTGCCCGGGCGACATGGAGTGACCGTCCTCCGACACCCCGGGACTCATCTCCACCTCAGATAAACTGTGTTCCTCCGCCGACATCGCTCCTCTCGCTGCGCGTCACGGGTGGCTGAAGTTTCTCTCCGCTGCTAAAATACGTTTCTTCTCGGTTTGTTTTAGGTTCTCCAGCAGAACTTTAACACGGTTCTCCAAACACACGCCAGGTTCTGTCAGAACGAGTCCACGCGTCAGGATGAAGATCTGCTTCACAAAGTCCTGCAGAAGATCCACAGACAGATCGTGAGAAGGTGACGGTGACATTCACAACACAATCATAAATATTCATATATGAAGTGTTTAAAGTTGCACTTTGTGTAAGAAAACAGCGTGATTTCTGTTCACTGCGCAAATATGTGATGAAGATGAAGCTGCCGTGAAGACAGTGAGGCTTTACTGAATTCATGTTTCAGAGCTGCGTGTGTGTGTTATTTTCACAGCCGCTAACAAGCTGCTGTTGAAGGGCTGCGGGTTTGTTCAAGCTCCCGGGAGAGAAAGTGCCGGAATAACACCGGCTTCATTCCGGCCCGCTGCCGGATAAACACCGAGAGCGCGTGCGGCTGAATTACACACTGTTTGTTTCTGAAAGCACAAGCGACGCCTCAGAAAGCAGAAAAACACGATACGAGCGACACGACGGGGTTTTACTGACTGTTCATTTCAGTGCGAGGCCTGTATATAGAGCTGACAGCGTCTGATTATTAAAGATCAGCGAGTGAAGCGTGTGCAGAAGATCGTTTACAAGCACCGTTACACGACCCAGAACTTTAATTACTGCTGCCGAGCGGATCCAGTCTCACGAACAACCATCCAACATCAGACCCAAATGATCATCCAACAGTTTCATCAGACCCAAATGATCATCCAACAGTTTCATCAGACCCAAATGATCATCCAACAGTTTCATCAGACCCAAATGATCATCCAACAGTTTCATCAGACCCAAATGATCATCCAACAGTTTCATCAGACTCAAATGATCATCCAACAGTTTCATCAGACCCAAATGATCATCCAACAGTTTAATCAGACCCAAATGATCATCCAACAGTTTCATCAGACCCAAATGATCATCCAACAGTTTCATCAGACCCAAAT
>JAZGTK010008220.1:0-18516 GCA_036877625.1 Ambastaia sidthimunki
AACATAAAATTGCAGATTATTTTACGTAGTTGACTGTATGTGTGCTGAAACCAAACTGATCTCTTCTAGGAAATCACACACACTGTAGGAACATGTCATGTCATGTCATGTTGTGCTGCACACTGATGTTTCATGAGTACATCATGTAATAGAGCTCATGACATCACTCACCTGCTGTCTGTGACATTAAAGTGCTGATGCAGGTCCACACCAGCACGACTCCTGAGCTTCTCATCATATCTGATGACTGAGAGAGAGAGAGAGAGAGAGAGATCAGGACACCTGTGCAATGTAGCTGATGGAGATACTTCACCTTTTTATAAGAAAAGCAGTTCAAATCCTCCCAAATATCACGTGACGCACATAAGAAAGTCTTCAAATCAATTTCAACACTGAAAACATCAAAGCTGTATAAAGAAACTCTATTCCTAGTCAATGAACCGTCTGAAAATTCCTTCTAATTATTACACATCCTAATGAATCTCTTATGTCATATATCTAGACAGATGAGGTCATGACCTGTGACATCACCTCTGACCTCATTTGTAATTCCATAGTAACAGAAGATGAGCTCTGACTGATATTAGGAGAATATGAGAATTCAAAACCTGACTGAAGACAATAAAGCTTAACCAGCCCTGACATGGTTTGTGTTCAGTAACACTGAGAATTAATTGATCTTGGCAGCAAACCTGATATGTTTTAAACCAACTTTAGCAGGGCAACACAAGCTAATCAGTAAGTTCATGTGTGTTTTCTGCTTTGTCATATTGGCTCATTTTTCACCTGCTTGTCAGTTTCTGCCAGCATGACAGTATTAAGTATCACTGATGTAAGTGCAGAAACAGTATTGAGATGCATCTGTCACCCGGGTCGCCTGTGGAATCTGATGACAGTGCGTTAATCTGATGACAGACATGAGCTCTAAACACATGAAAAGGATTTTAGGAGAGGAGATAAAGAGACATAAACAAAACACACAGAAAATGAGAGTCCAGTCTAATAGCTTCTCAGTCTTGCTTATGAATTTCTATTTGTTTGGTCTCACTGAGGGTTCTGTCTTTATTCTGCTACAGATGTCTGAACCAGTTTTTTGATCCACTCATTTTTAGGTGGTCTAAAACAATGCAATTTCCCTCTGCAGTTTATTGACTTGCATAAGCTCTGAAAACGCTAAAGAAACCATGTTCAGAACTGAACTCTGACCTGTTGCAGGTAAAGTTTTGCTGAACATGATTGTCTTGCAACGCAGTCACATAAAAAACTAAAATTCAGACTCTCAGGTGCTGAATAATATAATCTGTTTCTGCTAGCAGGGAATTCACCTAGTTTTACAATATTTATCTTCTAAGTTTCTACACTGATGGCATTATTCCTTCTATGGGCTTCAAGAAAGACCCTTTGATCTGATCATTGGCATTAGAGGATTGTAGAGGTCTTTCTTGCATAACTCCCAGAAGAAGGTTCAGTCTCAGCTGGGTGATCAGCAGCAGGCAAGCAGGTTCTTGCCAACAAGTCGGCACGTATCCAGATTATTTATCAACTTGTTTAAAAGGTTTCACATTCTCTTACCCTCTGGTTTTCCATTACCGTCCCTCATAATTTCACAGATAGCTTCAGGAGGTCTGTCTGGCTTTAGGAATTAATGTTCCCGGGTTAAAAGGCATGAAATGATCTAGGAAGGATTACCTGACCTGATTTTGCACTCTCCCACCATTTCACTAACAGAGGAAGAGCTTTTAAAGCCACCACAAGATGGAAAGAAACCTGTATCCTAGCTAACAGGAAACGTTCTCACAACATTAGCTAATGTTCTCTAAAAGCTCATTAAGTTATCAAAAACGTTCTTTCAGTAATATTAATTGAATTTTTTTAACGTTACATATGTTGTTCAAAATGTTATTTTTAAGTTGCTTTCAACAATGCATAAATGACGTGTCACACAAAGATGAAAAGAGTACATGATGTTTGAATATTGCTTCAGAACTGTGAATATTGCTACAGAACTTTGAATAGGTGGTAGTTCACATTAAGAATTTCAGCACAAAAAACTAAAAACTGAACAATCTTCAAAACAATCTTCCATTTAGTTACATTTACTGGTTAACCTGCCATTTCAGATGACTTTAAAATACAGCATTCCTGGCTAAAAGACAGGTGCTTGTAGTCATGGCAACAAAGTAAACTGCCTTTCATTCCATATAAATGCATTTTTACATCCACAGTGCATTACAAACTGTTCCCACATAGTTATTTATATACCAGCATGAGCCCATTACAGCCCTTATTATAAATAAACAAAATAATTGTATGTTTGCTTTAACCAACTGCCACAGTTATTGTAGATGTTCATTTCATATCCACAAAAAGCATTTTCTTTAAAATATACACTATAAATAGAAGCAAGAAAGAAAGATGAGGAGAGATAAACTAACTGAAAACTGTTTAAACCTCAAGCTGTTTAAAACTTAAATGGCATCACATTTAGAACGTACAGTACAGTATATTTCCCTAAATGTAAATGATCCGAAACATTCTGAACACATTGGAGCATTTTGCATTTTTGTAAATGTGGTCGTGTCAGAGAGTTACAAAAAAAAACATATTCAAAGATGAGGATTTTTATGTCAGAATCTCGATGTATCAGAGGCATGCTGGGAAATCTGGCAGACATGAATTCTCAAACTTGAACAACAGGAAATGTAACATCTAATGTTGTTTGTTGAGGCAGTTTGAGTCCTAACACTGTCCTTTTTCCAAGTGTTTATCCTTTTGTGTTCAGTTCAGAATCAGTGATGTTTCTGTTCCTAGAAAGAAACACATTCTGTTCTCTAACCCTGCGGCATAACCTCACAACAGCTAACCGTCCCACCTGAACCAGATCCACCCTCTCCACCCTCTCCASCCTCTCCAGCCTCTCCACCCTCTCCAGCCTCTCCACCCTCTCCAGCCTCTCCACCCTCTCCACCCTCTCCAGCCTCTCCACCCTCTCCAGCCTCTCCAGCCTCTCCACCCTCTCCACCCTCTCCAGCCTCTCCACCCTCTCCAGCCTCAGTGCTGTGAATGAAGGTGTAGTGTTGCACAGGTGACACACAGCTGAAAGCTGATCTGCAGTCAGTCAGATCAGGACTAGCGTAAGCCAGTCAGGGATTAAGATCGTGACAGTATTAACAGGTGGAAGTGTGTCAAGTCACATGCAAAGGTGTGAACCCATCAATTTCTAATCATACCTTTCTTTTCTTAAACACACTGACTTTAACTGGCATTGAATGATGCTATTTAAATAACAGATTTGTGTGCAATGAGTTGTTTTGTTTGTATTACGAGGAAAATGACACATTGAATGACACCCCATCTAACAGGAAACATTGTCAGAACATTAAACAGAAACATTTTTCCCCCTTTTTCCTGTCAGTCCAGACTTAACGTGACACTACTGCAGGTATAAAAGCCATGTGTCCATTAGGACCGTCACTTTTTATTTGATATTCCAATATGTATTCGAATATGACATGAAATTACCGTATTCAAACTATAAATAAACTATTCGGTTTTTAAAGTGCCGTGTGTAGCACATTTTTTACCGTCTATGATTAAACCGTTTGGTTTTTATTTCATTGTTTGCCATCTCATCCACTGGCAGCCGCTCTAAACGGATTGTAGCATAGATCCAAATCACAGAACGGCCTGAGCGGACAGTTGTTTTGGGTTCTACACTGTAGATGGTAAAGTAACCGTTAAAGATAACAGAAAACAGTTTACTTACGCATCCAAGTCCTGTTTTTGTCTCCTTTTGTCACGTTATTAAATGGAAATGTTGATGTAAATACCTGCGTCTAGGCGTGTGCAGTTATGAACATAGAGAGCTGCACTTTATTCAGAGTTCTGTTGTTGTACTTGTTAGCCAACATGTCCGATTAACAGACTGTCAGACTGTTTAGAAATTTGTGATTGAATCTCCGATATGGTGTTTTTTTTCTTAAATATATTAGAATACATTGCTTGATATTCGATATCCGTTTGAATGAGATTTTTCTCAAAAGTGACAGCCCTAGTGTCCATTTATATCATTTATTCTAGGAAAATAACATGATGACAACAGTGATTGGATACACACAGAACACACACAGTCAACATAAAGCTGCAGACAGAGGAAAGAACATTCTTCATAAAAAACATTCTTCTTTATTATGCCACAGCGGAACCAAGATAAAATAAAATGATTGTTTTTAAAAACCTTAAACCTTATTTTCCATGCATCTAAAAAACTCCCCATCCTATATCACTACACTGAAATTACTGACACTGATTGTGTAATTCTTGCATGTATAAGCAAGGACTAACTGGGTCATGCTAACCAGCCAAGCATAAGCAATCATTTAAACAATGTTACCAAACCGTGTCAACAATTTTCTGATTCTTGAAGAGCAAATGTTGACACAATGAATGTAACACTGGTAAATAAAGCTTCTAAAAAGTTTCCTACAATGTCAGGACACATCTGCTAATAAGCCCTTCAGTGTTTGTGTAGACAGAAGATGATCATGGTTGATGGATTAACAGCTTTAGTGAAACCAGTCCAACAAGCTCACCAACTTCTTTCCTAGAAATCTAAACATCAACATGTGAATCCAGGTTTCTGCAAAACCCCAACAGCTTCATCCCAAACGCTTTCAGTTGCTTCCTCTATAGACGACTTTCCTTTTGATTCGCCTACATTAACTTTATTGAATTTCAGAATTACTGCATTTTTAATGTTCTTGTAACTTTGACAGCTGCTCCTGTTGACTTTGAATGGCTGTAATTGATTCCTATAGGCTATAAACAAACACACAAACCCTCTGACAAGCTTAAAACACAGACAATACAAGAATCCTGCAAAGCTTATTGAGCCGATGAAAAATCCTTTTAATTGTATATGTGGAAATCTGTGACTCTTTGGAGTACATAAAGTGTCTGTATAGTATTTCTCCACTTCAAAAAACAATATATTGAAATACTTAAGGGGAAAACTGTTGGTGGTAATTAACTGCCCATGATTATTCTTCTAAATGTTAGTCAAGCAGACAGCAACAGCTGCAAAACTGATCTGAAATCAGAGCGAGACAAACATAAACATGATGTTCACCTCACGATAACACACACACTGGTCACTGTCTGCACGTGGCCGCCAGCAAGTGAAAGCTGGTTAACATGACTAACTACCACCTGCCATCTGTCCAGTCTTTATTCTCAATAAATGACAGGCCCTCTGCTGAACACAGTGTCCACAATGTCATTAATACAGTCAACTGAACGGATGCTGGTAAGACGCAAGTCTCACTTTATTACTCAGGAGATCAGCCTAATGTTTGCTGCTCAACCAGTCAATAAAGCCACACACAAAAGCTTGAGTTTGACTTTTTAAACTACATGATAATGTCAGATAAAGTCAACAGACATAAAAATATAAAGGCAGATTGTCTTATACTGTAATGTATACACGCTTTATTCACTTATAACTGTAGTTCTTTATCTAGCCTCAGTTTATTAAACACATCAAGATAAACAATTAAGATTATTTTTATGATCACTAATAAAACTACCTCAGATATTATATGATCTCTGTGCCCTGACAGAAGTCCAACAAACTATGATGTATTAAATATATACTATATATATTTTCCAAATGTTAAAAATATACTATTGAATGCATAGGGGAAAAAGGTCCAACATAATGACTTCATAGATGTCTGCAGGATTAAAACATTACATAATAAACAGCTATATCAGCATTTCCACAGCTAATATAATGACACTGCAAAGCCCTTCATCATGTCCACATCAAACAACATCTACAAATAACATTACAGTATGTGATATACAGGCAACTATACCAGCACAAATGACATGTTAAACAAATATATTATGTATTATAATATATAATCATTTATGCACATTGCTCAAAACTTTATCTAAATAAAAATACTGTAAACCCTGTAATATAAGTGGGTGTGATTTAAGACTTTAACAAAAGTTTGTGTTAATAAAACGCAAAAACACAATCTTTTTGCCATGCACACTTCATAAACACACACTGAAATCATTTCAATCCAACACACTGTGTTTACATTCACTCTCAGTTCAGTTCAATGAAACGAATAACGTTTGGTGTGTAATATGATAGACATGTCAACAGTGACCGGTGTGAAAATACATCATTTCTCGTCTTACCTCTTATTTATATATCAGTAACTGATGTGCTGCCTCTCTCTCTCTCTCTCTCTCTCACTCTCAGGTGACCCGTGTCTTCAGAATAAGCACATTAATCTGATTTCTGCTTCGTTATGTAGGTGGTAAGTGGTCGGGTTAAGCTGATGTGTTGAGTCTTGTGCAGTCGTGCTCAGGTATGTTAAACGCTTCGGTTGTTGAGCGTCTTCTGCCCGACCGGTCCGCCCGTAAATAGGCGTGGCCTGACCGCTAAGCCCCTCCCGTTTACTCCCCGCCCACCCGCTGTGTATTGCGAGGCACGTGTCCCAGCAGTGTCAGAAAGTGATTTTAACAATTACTGTAATTACTTACATTTCTTGGAAATGTGTCTTCCAGGCTTAAATCCAGATATCTTCATTTTGCAATAGCTGTTTGGAACACAATAAAACCACACTGGAATACCAGATGAGTGTAAACTAAAATTAAAGTAGATTTTAAGCAAAAGTTTGAAAGACTGGCTTGCATATGTCAGGTTAAGGCATATAATAAATACAGAACTGACATTGTAATCTGGCTGAATTGTTTGACAGACAGTTTTATCCGTGTTATGAGACAAAAAAATAAGGAGAGAACACATGTAAAAGTATTGCTTAATATTTTCCTTTAAACAAAACAAATAATAACATTACTATTTTTGTTATTTATCTTAATTTGCAAGCCACAAGAGCTATAGACAGACAGACAGACAGATATTTGAGACAGTATGGGCTGTTCTTTTACTTGAGAGTGAATTAAAGCACACAGGCTACCTGTTCTGCATGTCAGTAATTTACAGCCCTGCTTTTGCTCAAACGTTGTAAAACCTGTCGCAATAAAGTCTGAGCCATCATGATCTTAAGTGCTTTGTTTGCCTCTCCGCATGTCCCACTGAGATGATCATAAATTGAAGAATTACTAGGATACAGTGGAACTTCCTCTTTCTAGAAACAACATACCAGTTATACTTCACTCTCTTATGTAACAAAATGGAAGCTGGTGTAATGCGCACAAGAAACAGTTCATTAAAGGCAATTCCTGGCAGGCTAATATTTGCCAGTATTTTAATGAACTGATAAATTTCAGTTGCATGGACAGATTCCACCATCTAAAGACTGAGAAGAGACATGCTGAAAGTGGTTAAGAATGAAACCTGTTTCAATTAAATAAAAAAACAGACTAAAGCTTAGAACAAAATGGGAGGAATAAGATGTTCTTCAGATAAATGGAATGTCTTAAATAGAGAAATAATTTAAAAAACAAGCCTTTCCTGTATGAATCACAGATGCAGGTAACAATATAACCCACATATTTTAGCTCTTATAATCAAAACCTTTATGAACCTTTTGCGTGTTTGAAAAAGGAAAAATAAGGTATTGATTGATTTAGACTTAGAGACTTTTATTTTAGACTTTTTTTACTGTCTCTGGAGACCTAAATGATCTAAAATAAATAATCTTGATCCATTTTATGATATGAAAGATTTGTTATCCCAAAATGAGGAATATAATTCATGGAACTAATGGAACAGAGTCACCAGAAATTCATATAAATCCATTTCCTAAAAGTAATCCAGTATTAAAGACAGACAGCAGGATGAAAAATGTGCTTTGCAATGACAATTAATTACAAAATTGCATCTGTTAGTCCAACATAATAACATCATATCTGATGTTTGGTGTATTTAAAGTGACATGTTTTGTGGTGATGATGGACATTGCAAACTGAATTATAAAGCAAACAGTGAAATTAACAGTGATGAACAAACTCATGTGGATGAGGAAAGCAAAACCTTCTTCCTGACCTGTGATCAGAGTTTCTGTAGGGTGAATTAGGGTCAGATTTATGAGTCAGGTTCTTACTGCTCTCGTTTTTGTCTGGAACAGAATCAAAGCACTTCAAGCACCTGTTCTAAAACATTTTTACCTTTTATAACTTATGAAATTTTCCGTGGCCCATGGTCAAGTGATTTAACCCCATGTGCCAAAACATTTACCCCAGCACACAGTCATACAGTGAAGTTACATTTCTGACAGGGTAAAGGTCAGTAGTTTCTATATATGACAAGCATTGAGAGGGCAGGAAGACTTCCATCACACAACATAATACACACATATATGTAGACACACCCTACACATATATTTGATACACACACAGTGATAAAAGTCGACAGGAATATATTAATGTTAGAGTGTCTCATAAAACACAAGGTTACTGAGTTCACCCCACATTTAACAAAGATAACAAAGGCTGAATGGGTAGAAACAGACAGACAGACAGACAGACAGACAGACAGATCTAGTTTAATGGATTCACAGGATTGGCTGAGTGAAAGAAATCACACAGACAGCCGCTCTGATGAGTGATCGTCAGTCATGAGTTCTGAACGTTTAGTGTCTTTTACACAAACTGAATTCCCTCCTGGTCTCCTCTAATCTGAGATTGAGTGTCATTATGAGCAGAGAGGGTCAGATGCATGTCAGACTCCTGCCAGCTGTTCAACACTGAATGAACTTCACTGTACAGTTCTCATAGACAGCAATAAGTTCTTCAGAGAACCTCACACGTCAATCTCTCTCCTCTAGAGTTTAAGATCTGTGCTATTGTGAAGGTTTCTGCTAACACATTACTCCTGAAATGCACTGCGAGAACCAACAGAACAAAAGGAGAGAGTTTTGAAAGTCCTTTTATATCATGGAAAATATCTGTTCTTAATAAATAAAATACATCAAAATAAGTACAAAGTCCAGCAAATCACATTAATATTTTTCTGCACGGTACAATAAATCCACAGGATTTATTCACTTAGGTTTGGGCTAACCAAGTATTAAACCACAAATGACATCATGCTTCTGGTGTTGACCTTTGACCCTGCTGCGTTTGGAATGGGCAGTGGTTAGTCTGAGACAGTCCTAATGAACTTCATCAAAGGTTTCCGAATGATTCTCTTCATTTCTCTGTGCAACAACTCACCAGCTCTGCTCATAGTTGGGTGGGGAGGGAGTGTGTCTTGTGCACGCTCCTACACCCCACTCAATGTGTTTCAGTGTTACGTAACTATACCATCTGAAACTAGAGTTGAGTTAAAACATGACTGTTGTTATTAATGAGAAGAATGATGATGTCTGAAGCATCTACAGGATGTCAGTGAGTCATTTATGTCAACAAGCCTAAATACATTTAATGTAATTCCGTATCTGGACTGGAGATTACTCACAGCTAATATGTCACGTCTCATTGAGACCACATTCTACGGTGACCAGATTTCAAGCTTTTTCAGTGTTTGAGAAACAGTAGTGTTAGAATTTCACTAAACAACTCACAGATGACAAAATCATACAGGTTTGGGATGAGATGGTGATGACAGAATGTTCAACTGTGTCTGTACTGTTCCTTTAATGGGCTATAGAATAGGATTAGAATATAGGATTAAGTGTTTGGTATTTGATTTTATTTATATTTACTGAGAATGTGAAATGATCTATGAGATGATATTTATTCACAGCGATACTGAATATTAGATTCATCAGTACTCGTGTGATAAAACACTCCTCTGGTAAACTGGGTCACAGAATGTTTTCAGTGGCAATATGAGGACATCTGCTGGTACATGTAAAACCTGTAGGTAGTTGTCAAATACCATTTTAAACAGAATTTTAGGTCATCATTTTTATGCCTAGGGAAAGTGTATGTTGTTGGTAACCACACAACTATAAGATATTACAAGAATAAACTGTTTACACTGCACAAAATTGCATATGAGATGGAAATTTAATATCAACTACCCTTATATGTATAATCATAGCACTGCAAAATTCCCAACCAACATGTCAGATGTGACAGAGACCAAAGGAAATCTCAAAGAGTCATCATATCTGACCGATACTCTTACATGCTGAAATATCAGAAATTATGAGTGTTTGTTTTGGCACATTACAGTTATATTTAATTACACTGTAACTTCAGTTCCTGCTATTATAAAATTAAATGGATTGTGTTGTTCTATCTTGTGAGACAAATCAGCAAAGAACAGAAATATCCTGGAAATGGTTTTAGTTAGTGTTAGCTAACGGTTTCATGTTAGTGTAGATTAGCAACTTCGTTACATCCTGTCTTCATATATATTATAAAGTCACAGGAAATGTGTGTCTACAACATTGATCTTACCTTTTGTTTTTATCTCTATAAACATATACATATATATCTTAAATAATAAACACATAATTTCTATTGTAACACATTGTAAATCAACTCTTGTTGTCAGTACATCTTCTACAACACTAGAGGGTGATAAATCACCGTCATAACATCCTGCTGTAATCAAGTTCAAGATTCATGTGGCTTTTTATAGGAATCCTGTATCAAAGATTTATGTTATGTTATGTAAGATTTAAGTAGCTTTATGGAGGCATTTCGATAGTTTAAATTGTAAATATATTGATGCATATTCTACATATTGTTACATATATAAACACACAATATATGTCAAGCTCTTAGCGAGACAGAAAATTAACCATCCCCGATGACTCCAGACAGTGCAATAGCCTTGCCCCGCCCTTAGACCGCACCGATTGGTTGGTTCTCATCCCTTGAGTATCTCTGGACTCTCTGATTGGACAATCGCGCTGTCAGTCATTCCGCGGGGCGTGTTCGGGTGCTGAGAGGAAGTGAATGTTTCGTGTTCGCGCTCGAAGACGGATCGAGTTGTTGCGGCTTTTACGCGTGATTTTACCGACTTTAAATGACATTAAAGCGGAGGACCTACACGTCGTTGCGATATGGTGTAAAGAATCATTTTGGAGTACATAGTTGTGTGTTTTGGATCAACTTGTAAGCAGAGGAGCTTGAACACGCTTCTCTGTTGCTGTCACACGATTGTGTGTTTTTGTGTGTGTGTATAAAATTATCCTTTGGATTTATGGCTGTGAATTTTGAACCCATTTATGGACTCTCAGAGGATGAAGTAAGTGTCTTCAATCCGTGTTTAGATTATACGCTGTACAAGCCTCCCAACATATTAATGTTTGTTATATTCAATAACATGCTTTGAGTTTATGTAAGGATTTTAATGTGATCAGAACATTTTAATAAGGTAAATGTGATGGCTTGTGGGTTTTTAAATGCCTCAGTTTTTGCATCCCTCATTTTCCTAAAATTCCATGATTCCAGCTTTAGGAAATGTGGGGATCACAGCTGCGTGTCACTGTTTGTCTGTGATCAAGCACATTTTCAGATGCAGGTGATGTTAGTCGGTGATGTTATGATTGACAGCTCACCTGTCACGTGACTGGGAGTTGACCAGCATGTTTTGTTTGAATAGTTTGGGATGTTATTAGATGTGACACTGTGACTGTTATTGATTTATCAGTTATTATTTCTGTTTTTGTAATAGCATAGAGCGTTTGTAGTGTCAATGCAATAGTTTTAAACTTTACTGTCTTTTACAATTCGCTTGGGTAAAATTAAACCTGAAGAGTAGATGTTGCTTGTTTGTAATAATGTTGTTTAGATGGATATTACAGAACTGTTTACTGGATCATGTCATAACAGGTTCCTGGTGTATTCACAACAAATTCAGGTTAACTGTCTTCAGAGCCCACGGAGCACCCAAAAAAACAGGTGTTTGACCTACAGGTGTTTGACCTACAGGTGTTTGACCTACAGGTGTTTGACCTACAGGTGTTTGACCTACAGGTGTTTGACCTACAGGTGTTTGACCTATGGTGCTTTCCTACTTTAACCTGTTTTCTGGCTGTTTTATGCTGTTGGTGATGTAGAAGGAAACACATTTTTCCTGGGTGTAAATGCCTTTGATATCTGAGTCCAAAGGAGAGACCTGAGTCATGTTCTGAGCTCAACTTGGCAATATTTTGGACATATTTATGGCTGTATCAAATCACTGGGCTGCTCAGCAGTTTCTACAAAGATGTGGTTTGGCATAAAGCGTTTTCCAAGTTCTTTTGTGGAAAAGTACTGGAGTGCTTTAAGTGTCTCCTAAATGTTGGAATAGTCAAAGTTAATCAATAATTTGTGTTTTGAAGAACGTCTTGGTATGTTTAACGTAAACACAGAGAAGAATTTTACTAGCTAGTGGTTCAACGGTTTAACTGACGGCTGATCAAAGTTTGAAATTTGTTTGTGTATAAATGTTAACCAGCAGGAAAAGTACTGGACATTCCTAAATGTATAACTAGAGATCATTTCTTTTTAAAGTTAATATTGTGTAGAATTACCTGACATTGTATTTTATTTATAATATATGATGCATGTTATGTACTGAAAATTGCCCACCGTACTGTGTATATATTCGTATGTCCATCAGCCGTTGAAAAACTCGTATTGACTAATAGTAGTTTCAAGTCATTTTAATTAGCATAGTGTTTATCACAATACACATCATTTCCCTCCAAAATTTCAAGTGTCCTGACACACAGAAGACACAGAGGACACACTCTCTTCACACAGCATCACTTCATTAGTATTCCCCAGCCTTCAGTCAGATTGGCTGAGGGCCAGTGCTGTCAGAGGCTCTGTGTAGCACACAGTCCATCGGGACCCCATCACTCGCTCTCTCAGTTTCTGTCTTTTTGCTTCAAAACGCTTTTCTGCTCCTGTCGACCTCAGTTCTCATGACACTGTGTACAGAAATAACTGTCCGATGTTCAGATTCTCATTGATAGAACAGTTTAAACTTCTTCTATATTTATATGTGGTATTGTTAAATTTGTGTGGTTTACGTTTATTTTGTTATTATTTACAATTTATTGCTGAGTGTTCTGGTCTAATTTTGACATGTTGTTTTAATTATTGTTTGAAATAATTATTTAATTGTTCGAATTGGATGCTATTGATATCAGGCCTTTTTCTGCAATTCAAGTAAGTGTTTTCTCAGTGTCTTTTCAAAATGTTTATATAGTTTTTCTGTTATTTTTAATGTAATTATGTATGTAATCTTGTTTCATTTGAAGCCCATGAAATTCTAGACTAAACCAGTTTAGGTTTGAGATATCAGTCACCAGCTGTAAAATCCAAGCACAAAATTGTTACATGCAGTTACAACATTTGGTGTTCAAAATGTGACGATCTGGCCAGTGGGAGTGTTCAAATTTGTCAGATTTACACACACAAGGGTGCAAATTCGTACTCGATTACACACACATTCACACACACCCAACATCATGAGTGTGGAATGTGATACAGCCTCATGCTGTCACGTCTTCATTAAAAATACATGAGCTTTAGTTACAGCCTAATCATCGGTGAACTGTCAACATTCCTGTGTGTTGAGGTTCAGAGCTGGACCTAGAAGATCTGAAACCACGGCACACTCCGCAGAATTCACCATTACTGTGTCAAATGTGAAACATCAGTATTATTGCTCTTTTACTTCACTTACAGTTGAAGAGAAACATTTCATTTAACATTTAAGGAAAGTGCCGGCAAACACAATGACAGCTGTAATCAGAACTGTCTGCATTCTGTAATCGTTTGGTTTGTTTCTTTATTTTGAGGACGTCCCCAAAAGGAGGTTTTGCTTAGATTTGTCAGGTTTTTGTCAGACTTTCGGGTATAAATGGTTTTCAGTATATGTTTAAATAAACACACACAAACATAGTCTGCTTCCACTGTCTGGATTCTCTGACTGCAATATTTACCCTTCCCTGTCACTGCAGTCTCCACACTTCAGAATGAGGTTTTGTTTTGTGTTATGTCTTATTTAAGCATTTGCTTGCTGATGTGTTTGTTTGTAAGTGAGAACGAAGCGCAAGAATAGGGAAGTTTTTTGTTGTTGATGTTTTGGAATGTGGCAGCTGTTTTGCAGCAGTCGTGATGCAATAATAACATTTTAGAATTTGGAATTCTGGGAATAGAATGTCTTTGAGTCAGAGTTAGAAGCTCGGAGAATGTTCTGAATTCTGTTTGCAGCTTCAAGTGAAAGAGAGACAGAACTGGGAAATAATAGGCTGTAATTAGGCATTCCAAACACAGTAGTGGAACAGTTATAGAAGTTCAATTTTATTCCAGATCTGCCCCCCAAGTGCCCCCACCCTCTCAATTAGAGGGCTATATGTTTTACAGCACACACAGGGACAGACAGCATGAAGTTTTCTGGGATAAAGTGTACTGCTTAATATCACAATAGTCAAGAGAATCTTTGTAACTTTCCTGTTGACACATTCTGTGTTAGATCTACACCTAGCTCAGAATAAACCCTTTCACATCTCTGAATTAGGGGTTAAAACACAAACAACAATTACAACTGTGATTTAAGACTAAACATGGGACTTGCCCATGCAAAACTGGTGGTTTCCAGGGCGTTGCTATGCGGTTGGAAGATGTTCTGGGTGATTGTTAGAGATTTGTTGGGTGGTTGCTGCCCAAGCTAAAGAGATGTTGATGTTTTGGTCTCCAGATATGACTCAGGAAACTTCTTCAGTGTAACTCCACAAGTCTGTTTTTGGTGAACGTTTAACACTAATAATATTGATGTTTGTCTCAGCGAGCGGCACAAATTAAAATGTGCTCAGGCACAATTCCTGAACTGATCTTGAATGACAATCAGATAATATGACTTTGAGGTTTATTGTTAACGGTCTGCTGGGCAGAATTATAATTTCCGAGTTTCCTCTGCTGTGACATGTGCCAGGTATTTCACTTCCTGTTGCTGGGTAATTTGTTATACCCTGAGGGCTGCTTAAAACAGTGTTGCAAAATGAGGATTATGACATGCACCAAACCCTTCATGAGTCAGTTCTCAGCCAGATTGACTGGCGCTCTGATGAAACCAGGTGCCGTAACGTAACTGAGAGGAACTGTATGAAAATACTTCCTCTTAAAAAGCTTGGTTTGGGATCAACATTCAAAACTGCAGACAGAAGCAGTAAACATCTACACAAACGCTTCTGTGTTTAGAGTAACGGGAGATGTGCGTTCATGGTAACCCAGCATATTAATGTGCAGAGAGACGCTGGGTTTTTAAATTGAATTTGAGCTCTTGTGAATCACATTCACAGATGTAAGAGTAGGAGATCTGAGTGTAGATTATTTTCTGCCATCTTTGTGTGAAACAGTTTAATTTGACACAATTTGTCCAGAACTGTCAAATACTTCCTTTGATGTAGTTCGTCAAAGTATTAATTTTGGGAATAAGAATTTACATTAAAGCTACAATCTGTAACTTTTGCCTCTCTGTTGCTATTGCAGGTACTTTCAGAGTTATTTTCGTAACATGGATGACAAGTTTAAATTCTAAACTGCTGTAAGAACAAGCTACAAATAATGCATAGCAGGCCATCTCGCATTGACCTCCCATTTCAGAGACCCCAGTGAAACAGGATTTCCCGCTACAGAGCTCACACGATGATGTGTTACTTAGAAATACCAAAGCTGTCAGAGAACCAGTCGCTTTGCGTGCACAGCCGGCCTGTCAGAACTTAATCCCTGCTCAGAGACACCATTATTATATCAGTCAAGCGTGTTAATACGATTGTAGAAAAGACATTCATCTTTATAAACCGTTGATGAACTGAGCTGGTAAAGTTTTGTTTACGTTGTACACACAATGCTTGATTTTGATTGGATGGTCTCTCGCTGATGTTTACCATAAACATATGGAGTTTGCAGGGGGTGGTCAAAGACCCCTTTAAAATCTCATTTGACTTTTTGTTTGGCCTTCACAAAGCTGTTTCTGATTTACAGTTGCTTCGTGCCTACAGCTTTTATCTCAACCGTCTGTTTGGTTGTTTGATTCAGCAGGTAACTGAATAAATGTCCAGCCTAGCAACAGTGTGATTGTTGAGCTGTAGAAAGAATTCCACATCAACATCGGTCGTCATTTCATTATTTTTTACACGTGATCAAAGTAGTTTCTGCTTAAACAAGGTTTATTTTGTAAAGGTTTGTCACAACATGTTGTGATGGAATGATCAGGGTGAGGATGGAGATATTTTCGGGCTTATATGAGGATCAAAGAGCTTTGCCTTCAAATGCAACTTCTTGCAGCGTTTTCTTAATGTCTTGTGAAGGCAAACCATAATCTTTTCCCTGCAGAGCTGTTTTACAAAGCGCTGGTTTTAATTTCCTTTGGAATAGTAACTGCAGGGAGTGTCTTCTTTGTTTGCGTTTTATATTAAAATGTGCTTCCATTAGCCCCGCCCACCTGCTGGTACAGTAACAGTGAAGAACTCGCCAGAGTTCGACATCGACTCTCATCTCTGACCTCAGGTCGTTCAGAAATCAGAAACAAGTGTCTTCCAGTAATACAGAATCAGATAAATGTAGGAGAGGAAATTCAGACATGCAGGATGTAGAAGTGGTAAAAGTGGATAAGAGCCTTTCTGACCCTCTAGTTTCTAAAGCTGAACGGGTGAATAAGAGGTTCACTGTATAACTGAGAGCAGAATGAATAGCTGTTGAGCGAGATGTCGTGAGCGTGACACACTGATACAGTCAGGAAATGAGGATTGTATCTGCTGTTAGAGAGATTTTATTTATGAAGTGCCAAACTAAGAGTACAAAGAACTTCAAGCTGGTGATTCAAAATGGTTATTATAAAGTTTGGTTTCATTATCTACATTTGGAATTGCAGATGAAGAAGTAACACAACACAAACTCAAAGTTGTTTCTTACAAAACTAAAATAATATATTATTGTTTTTTAAATGGAAAATTATGATAGTTTCATACTCAAAACCTTGTTTATTCACCTTGCAATTGAGTGCATATTTTTCAACTTTGTGCAACAAAAAGCAGAAGTGAATAATGTGTGCTAGACACCTTTTCAGGTCCTCTTGAGAAGATATTTCACATACAGTCTTCCCTCTGTGTCCACAAACACAAAAGCTTTCTTGACTGGCAGTTTCCTACTGTATTATTGAATCTTTCTACCCTCCAGCAGAGAGTGAGGAGAGCTGAAAATCAGAAAGCTCTTACCACTTAAATGTGTCGTAACTTTAGGCCACTGGACGGTTTGCTGTGAGAGTTATTGATTGTTTCATAATGGTGTGTTTGTGTGTGTATTGTGTTTTGCAGAATGAATCTCGTGTTCTTCGTGTCAAGGTCATCGCTGGCACTGATCTGGCAAAGAAAGACATCATTGGTGCCAGGTAAGATCCAGCGGAGGTTTCTGGAGAGATGGTGCCGTATCGCACCTGTTCAGTCTGTCTTCAGTCATTAGCTAATGCAAATGTTGGAGCTCTTCCAATGTGTGTGTGTGTGTGTGTGTGTGTGTTTCTCTGGCAATCTCTCTTATTCTTGACTTTAACAATACACTTATCCAAACAAACGATCCGTCTGCCACAGGAAAGCAGCACAAAGACAAATGTTTGGCTGATCTCATTTGTGCAATGTTGCGAGTTTTATTTATTTCACTTTTCAAGTTGTCAGGCCCAAGACTCAGAGGTCAGGGTGCATTGACTGGCAAAAGTGTCATTTCTAATCTTCCCAAATTTTTCATGCGTATTCTGAATTGGTCATGTCAGAGTGCGTTGGTTAACTCGTTCATATGTAACCTGATTTACCATTCACAATGTCTCCTGACAACTTTGGACTAAGGTTGTCATGGTAACATGAACCTAAAGAACAAATAAATTGAGAAAAACAATAGAAGAAAAGTCTGAGTTCAGTAAAGGGTTCTGATGGTCTTGGGTGTCTAACCGCAGTGTCAGGTATTTAAACAAACGTTCAGAAATTAAAACTACTAAACTGATATTATATTACACCGCACAAAACTGAACATTCAAACATGGCACCTACAACCGTCTACGTTTATAGTAATTGAAATAACCAACAGCCTTTTGTCTGTCACCGTTAAGCTGAAACTCTTTAAATGACATGCACTGTGCTTGTTGCACTTGTTTGCCCTTAAATTAACTTTTGATGTAAAACCACTTACATTTCCCAGAAAGCTTAACTACTAGCTTGACATCTAGTTACAGAGAGTGATTGAACTTCAACTTCAGAGAGAAGATGTCTTGAGTTGAGCTGTTTGTAATGTGTAATGATTATACCACTTAGATAAATACGCTCTTATCATCTGTGGCCTGTTCCACTCTATAATGGCCCTGTATTAGTTTTCCCTGCTGAACCGAGCTTCATGCCTCTCTCCAGCTGCCCACAGAATAGTGCACTACAGTTTTATTCATGAGGAAAATGAAAAATTCATGTTGTATTGGACAATATTTTACTGTTGTTTAATGGCTAAGCTACCCAAAACGCTAACAGTAAAACGCTAGCACTTATAGCATTTGGTAGGATATGTTTGGAGTTTGGTTATGGTAACTGTAGTTTTTTT
>JAZGTK010008221.1:0-18515 GCA_036877625.1 Ambastaia sidthimunki
AGAAGGAAGAGATTCGATAGTAGACTGAAATCTAAGATCAAACACAGTGAATCTCTCTGCTGCTAGAAATGATTTAATAGTGGAAAGTATAGGCTCCACATGACTAATGCATGGAGATGAGCCATAGGCTAGACACATGAATACCAGACATGGTCTCTCTAGATCTCTTTGTTTCATGCTGTTTTGGAGCGGTCAGAGCAGTGAAGCTTGCTGTGGGCTAGCAGGCTATGTTCTGTCTGACCAATGAAGCTTGACTTGCATGTGTGAGCAGGGCTGTCTCGCCTTGTTTCTGCTGCACGAAAGCTGCTTGTTATCCACAAATCTTAGGCTGCCACACAATGTGGAATTGCCTTTTCATTCTTGCAATAGGATTAATACAAATATTTTTAGATGTAATAGAAAATATTTTTTTAAAGCATTACTTTTGGTGCAAAATACATTCTAACGTATACATTTTACATGACGTAAAAAAATATTATACAGAAGAATAATATTATACAGAAAGATGTAGAATATTATACCAAGCTTTGCACAGTTTGTAATGTTATTTATAGTAAAATAACAATTGTATAACGTTAAAAGGTTTCGTGTGAATGGATTATTATTATTTGCTCAAACTTGTTCCTTTTGTTCAGGCTGTAGTAAATATGCTGAGATGCTGATTGACTGATTATACATTATGTCTAACATAAATGGCTATTGCTTGTTTTAAGAGTGAGTCCAAGTTAGAATGCTTGTAAACTCTTATCAGTCATAGCTCCACCTGAACAAACATTTACTGTTATAAATCATTCAGCGTTTGTTCCAGTCGATTAAATGTGTTATAGTATATTCTAAATGGGAGGCGTGAATAAAATTGTAAATTAGATAAAATAGTACATTATGGGAAGAAAAATGTTCAAGAATATAAATGGGTAGAAAAACAGGGAAAGTGAAATTACCTTGTCTACAGTATGTTTGCTTCTTTGAAATGAACAAAGAGCTTCACATTATGTAATTCTGAAAGCACTAATGTACCTAAAACTTTGAAAATGGCTGGGTGTGATTTTCTTGTGAATGTGATCAAAGATACATTGAGCTAAGAGAGAAGTAAATAAAGGCACCATCAGTGTACTTACTTGAGAACAGCATATTACAGTATATTACAGAAATAATCCAATTGGGTCAAGACAAAACATGCTTAAATATTATATAACTTTTTATTAACAAAACGTATTGTTATAAAAAATGTTAAAGTTATAGAATGTTGTGTACTTTATGAATAATGTATTAATGTATGTGACTTTGCCTCTGAAGGTATTAATCATGGGCCTGTGATCGCTGGAGTCATTGGCGCTCAGAAGCCTCAGTATGACATCTGGGGCAACACAGTGAATGTAGCCAGCAGAATGGACAGCACAGGGGTGCTGGGAAAAATACAGGCAAGAAGCTTTTCTTTGTCCTATGCACTCAAAGATCATGTCTTCCACCTCTGATTGTTTCTTTGTGGATGTTTTAATTGCATGAAATTATAAATCAGTCGCTTTTTGTGGAGCTTTGATTGGGCGTCTAGACGGGGAGTCACGCAAGTAACAATGTGCGGCCCGATGACTCATTTATCCCTTTGGTTCCTTTGTGTGTGTGACTTCAGGTGACGGAGGAGACGAGTCGGATCTTGCAGACGTTAGGCTACACATGCACGTGCAGGGGTATAATAAATGTGAAGGGGAAAGGAGAGCTGAAGACCTACTTCATCCATACTGAGATGAGCCGCTCTTTATCCCAGGGGAACGTAATGCCATGACACAGCAAAAGATGTGGGCGGAGCTAAATACATCTATTTGAACATAACAAGAGACATTTGTAAATAACTGCACCTAGATTTTAGATGCACGAGATTTTGGATGTATTGGAAGTGATACCATTTCTACTGTATCTCATAGGCAGGGTATGTGCACAGGGTACTGTATGTAATTATGGTAGCAATTCTTTTGTAAGAAAATCAAATATAACAAAAAAGTGTTTTGATGTTTTAATGCCATTGTTTTTCTTTTTTTTTGTAAAAACCTCATTAAACTTTATATGTAGTTTGTCTTGCTGTGGACATTTTTTATGATTGACATGTCGACATGGCATGTAGCAGACATTTTTTCTCAACGGTAAACTTGCTAGTAAACTGATCTGTGTTGATCAGTATGCCGACTTTTGTACGTTTATACCAAATATACACATAGAGATCTGCTCTCAGGCATGCAAGAAAAAATCAGTTTGGTGACCTGAACAAATTATATGCAGATCATATATTGCACATAAAAATAGCCTGAAATGTAAACGCACAATTTGACTGCATCTCAGAATAAATGGTACTTGCTGAGGCATTGAAAATGGGCCAAGGTGAATCTCCTCCACAGTTCAGTGATAAACTTTGAGTCGTACACCTGAGACTGTTCACTGTGGGAGGACCATGAGTGAGCTTCAGCTGGACTGTTAATCAGCAGGCTTACGGTTGGCCTTTACTGCTTCATGCATTTAACAAAATCCTAACAGATGGTCGTAAGAGCTGCTCAGATTGAGTGATGGGTGGAAAAACCATAAGTTATTTATGCTGGCTTTACAGGTTTGATGTCAAGGCTGTTACTTGTGGTTCTTAAAAAAACATTTATTTAATTATAATCATCCTTACTTATAATGCACATGATTTTAGATTCTAAAAAACAGGTAAAAGATACAAGTGCATATCTCTACATAATAACAGTTTATAATAAGAGTTTGACTTGATTATTTGACGTCACACAGAAGAGCGACTCCTCTCAAGATCCAGTACTCTGGAGGTGAACTCGTCCTCAGGTCAACAGCTGCAATGTAGTTCAGGTCTGTGCGTACAGGTTTCTTATAGACTGGACAGGAGTACAGACGAGCATCTTTCACGCCTGAGTAAAAACAATCACATGATTAAGTTGAGATTTTTCCTGTTTTCTCACACTTTTACCGTAGACATTATCTTCTACATGTGTAATGAATCTTGCATGACCCATTAAAATGCACCAGTCTAGCTGGATGCCAATTCAATTGCAGTTACACCAACTGTTCTCCTAAAACAAACAAAAAAAAATCAACTATTTAAAACTATGGAATATTGGTGAAACTTCTGATATTCATTTCATCACATCTTATGTAAGTTTTTCTTGTGAGGATTATCCAACACTTGATATTGAACATAATACTGAACGTACTGAGCACACACTGTAAAAATTAAAAGTGCCTCAGATATCTTGTTAAGTACTCAGTGAACTTCAAAATGTATTTGAAGCATCTCAAAACTCTCTCATAACAGGGTTACTAGAGAAGCTCAGATTCCAAAAAGGGTTATTGTAAGATCTGTAAACATTTAAGTGCTTTCTGGAAGATCTCTCTTATAAACACCAGCATCTGGAGAAACCCAGATTTCTACAACAGCAATGACATAGGACTGCATTATTTACAAACAAAATGTTTTTTTAGTTATCTCTTTATCAGAATAGTATGAAACGTGAGTATGAGACATTTTTAGCACTTGCTATGTGAACACACAAAAAAGCTACTTGTGAACACACATGTTTACCAAGTAGAGACTAAGGTTGAGATCAGATGAAGCGTTTCTGTTTATCTCTATTGTTTTTTTACGTTATAGGCGATAGGCAATATAAAAAATATTATTATTATTATTTAAAACAACAACAATGATAATAATACTAATAATAATAATTAGAGAAGAAGTACGGGGCGCTTTGGTGTCCTCACACACAAAGACTCTTTTCCTCAAAACAACCACCTCTTTAGGTGTCCTATTAGGTGAGTAAAGTCATCAAAATAAATATGCAGATTATACACTATTTGTACATATATGCCTACACTGACATGCTTTATTGTACAGCTGTTTAAAATTCTTTGTTTTATACTGTTTTGACTATTTTACTTCATGTACATCACACAGATATAAAGTATATATTTGTCTGTTCTCAAAACATCTGTATGCTTGCTTACATATAGTGAATAAAGTGGTGTTCGTCATTCAGGCCTTATTCATGAAACATGAATTTATCGAGGATCTTTTAATTATTACAGTGCAGAAGCCAAGTTCATTATTTATTTAGATGTGCTGGAATCAATCAGTTGATTTGTGACAGATTGAATGTTGTCATAATTAGTCTCTTGATGTGACAGCCTCTGCTTGGATCCACAAAGAGAGCCACACAATATCATGACAGACTGATATTCATCTCTAATTCTTCACATATCTGATGGACTGTCAGTTTTGGTGTCTTTATTTTAAATTATTTTAACAGTCTATTTCAGTTCTGCCCTCTACCGAATGTTTGCCCTTCCTGTGAAATACATGAACTCATGTCATGTTGAAAGGAGTGTGGAGCACACAACAAACGAAGAATATCTTTCTCACCGTTGTTCTCCGCGTACATCCTGATGACAGGCATCATCTCAAACAGAACTTTGGGTTTGGAGTCGACAAGCTTGCAGTTCTTGCGGTCCCAGCCGGCTCCCTCCAGGTAGAGTCCGTACACGTACACCCCCTCTGCAGGGGGCTGGGTGATGTCATCCTTCATCCATTTAGTGACTTCATTACACAGAACCATACGGTCCAGTGCCCACCCCTTATTAGCACGAGTGATCTCCTGTCAAGATCATAGAATTAATGTGTAGATGTAGCTTGTAACTTTTTTTATATAATGGTAACACTTTTTACAGTAAGGATCCATTGGTTACTACATTTAACTACCTTAGTTAACATGAACTAAGAACTAACAATACAGTGTTTATTATTCCTAGTTAATGTTCATTGTACAACATTGCTAATACAAAATATAGTAAAGTCTTTACTACATTTGTGTGTTAACATTAGTTAATACACAATAAACTAACATGAACAATGAACAATAGTATTTCTAATAACTAACATTAATAAACTCCCTTGTCCCTTTAATAACAGCAACACACAGGTCCATAATAAAAAAGAATAAATATATAAACAAAAAAGCACCTTTAGCTGTGCCTGATATGAAAAGTATGTGTTTATTCTCAGAGCTGCAGGTGTTGGCACAGAAACACCACAGAGAACTGAAGAACAGGATAGGTGCCCAATTTTAATTAAAAGAATCCTGTTTCTTGCAAGCTGTTTACCCCCAAGACATTAGCCAGAATGTACCCTGCTGAGCAGCTGACTCACACAGCTCAAAACACCTCTAAACTTACTATTACTTGTTCCTTTAGGGATAACATGCATTTGAAGACTAATCTGCCAACAAAATAAGAACACACGGTATGTTTGGGGAATGTTTTCTCCTAGATGTAAAACGTCAATAGGAAGTAAACAGTAAAAAACGACATCTTTTGTGATAAAGTGAAGCGGATCAGATCTTCTTTGATCTTCTCAATGGATCAGGGTGTTGAATATAAGCACAAGCTTCAGTTTAACTGAGATGAAGCAGATACACACCTGTCTCATAGCTGTCAGGAAGCCCTGTGGGTTGAAGAAGCCTGTCATCCAAAAGCAGTTGGGTCGTCCCTCAAAGATCCAAGAGTGGAACTGTCGGTTCCTCTCCAGCAGTTCTGTGAACCAGAACCCTAGTGTGGTGGAGGCCCAGGAGGCCTGCATATGGACACACGCACACAAACCACAGAGCAAACCAGTTGAGTAGAACCACAGCCTGACATTCATATAAATACAGAAACAGATTAATACTTGGCCAAAGCAGATCTCACTTGCTCCTGGAATACAGTACATACACACACAATACAATCCACAACACACACACAAACACAAACTTATACTGTCCCTATACCTACAATAACAGAAGATTTTCAGTAAATACATACATAAGTTTAAGTTTTTCACACAGAACTATTTTTTGACTTCAGACGACTGAAGCTTAAGGCTGGTATATGTATGTATATGCCTATATAGGCACATATTCCATTTTGAGTTTAACAGCACCTGCTCATCTTTGATTTTCATTATGGAAAGAGTATGTAAACATATTGCAGTGTTTTTTCTTTTGTATCACGGAGAAAAGAAAGTCAATATCGTTTTGAAAAGACATGAGAGTAAGTAAACGACAACAATTTTCATTTTTGGGTGAGCACGCGCATACAATAGCTTAATGTTGTAAACAGAGTATCTAATCAGACAAAGAGCACCGTAGATACAACACACAAACAGGGCCGTATACACAGACCTTCTGAGTTTGCGTGCAAGAGCGACGGCACACACAGGGTGTGTGACTGTGAGGTTGTCATTCGAAAGGCCGAGCTTTCAATTAGCTTGTCATTAGCTTAGCTTGAGTAGCGTATGAAACGCAGAGTGCTGTCGGGCTGCAGATAAGATGTTATGTAAACCTGTTTGTGTAAGCTGAGCTTTTCTTTTCCAGCCCGTCTCTGGGTTCATTGTGTCACTTTTGAGATGATGCTGTGCTCCTTTAATCCAATTATCATCTGATCTCTCCCCATAAGGCTTTCACAACACAGCTTTCAGGATAATCATGACACCAGACTTGATTAACTGAAGTGCTACAACGTAAGTGGACACTTGCTTGCCGTACCAATCATATGCTAAAGAAGATAATTTCTTCTAATTCTATATTTTAACAGATTTTTGGATACAGTACAAAAGTAAAAAAAACTGATCAAATGAGTCACACACAAAGCTATTTTATATTAGAATGTCAGGTACAATGATCTTTGTTATGCAGTAAACAGCCAACATTGGGTCACATCCTACATCCCACATTCTACATTTGAACAATATTACTTGGCTTAATAAATATTTATTGTGATTAATATTTGCAAGTGGTGCTTGCAAATGGCATGCCATTATTTTTCAAAGCAATATGCTTATTATATATGTAAAACGGTTGTGGGTTCGATCCCAGGGAATACAAGTTCTAATAAAAATGTATACCTTGAATTCACTGTAAGTCGCTTTGGATAAAAGCATCTGCCAAATGAATAAATGTAAATTTTGTAAGGATTCAAGTAATACTGCAGACCAGAATATCACAGAGACTTAGGCTCTTTTCACTTGGCCCAGTATGGCACCTATCAACTGTTTAGAACATCCTAACAACCACCTAGGAATGCCTCAGCAACCCCCGAACAAACTGCCTGGAGCTACTGAATAGCAATTCACTGTTTGTGACCTTTCCAGAGCATCGCATTATCCATACATTTCACAATTTAAAGACTGCTGATGACCTCTAACCTTTTTCCAGCGTGCAGGTATTCGGGCGTCGTACATGCAGTCTAGTGCGTCTCGCAGGTTCTCACTCATGATGATGGTTCCATCGATGGCCAGCTTGAGGTCGCTCAGTGTGTTCCTGACCAGCACAATCACTCTCTGCATGCGATCAATCTCTTGCCGCAGGAAGATGTTCATTGGCTGAAGGGGACCCATGCTCATCAGTCTCTCTCTGACCTGGATAAGTGATGCAATTACAATGAATAACACACAGTGTTTTATGGACAAGTGTTTGGCCCTAAAAACATTCAGGGGGGAATTTACTGAGAAGATTATCCCATTAATGGGCTGTTTGAGGGTTAAAACCTGGTTTTAGGGTTAAGGTAATAAACAGGGTTAAGTTTACTGCAAGGGTAAGGCATTAGTTGTGATGGTGTTGTGTCAATAAATGTCCTCGAAAGGAAAGCTGTACATAGTGTGTGTGTTGTTTCACCACAGGTTTCACTAAAGGAATTATGTAAATCAGGTAACAACATTGCATGGCGCAATTCTCTGTTTTGCATTCTCTGTTCTGGTTGGTTCTGTTTTTCTACACTAAAATAACATGCAAAAAAGTGATGCAACTAGTCAATCATAGGTTATAGAGTTATGCAAAAGCAGAACTCATGCAGTATTCAGAACAAATACTAATCTGGCAAACACATTTTTATCTTTAGAAAGTCAGAGATCACTGCAGTGGACAAAAGTTTTTGTAATCACATTCATTCTTTCCCTCACTATTGTTAGAAAGGAGGGCAAAAGGATTTTCTAGCCTGTAGTTCGGAAATATTCAGAAAAACACATGATTGAGAAAATCTGCTTGTCGGCACTGGGCCGATATAATGAACACAGAAAGGCTGGATAATGAACACAGAAAGGCTGTGTGCGCCCTGGGGTGCGATTTTGCCTGCTGCCTCATTAATTGGTGGAAAATCGGAAGGGAGTAGCAGCCAATTACTGCCTATATGTTTCATAAGCACCTGCAGTTAGATGTTAGAACATTTCTGAGAAAAATGCATTAGTGCAGGGGGTCTGTGACCTCACCGCCATCCATCAACTCTGAGAGTGTCCCCTCGGAACCCCGGACAGTAAAGGCCATTTGTTTCCATTGGCTCTGACCTCTACACCATGTGAATTATTCTGTTTCATCACTGCTGTGCAGTGTAGACTTCACCTCAAATGGTACAAAATCTGGAGGCAGTTTCTCCAGCATGTCATCTGCCAGCCGACCCACGATGGCCTCTCTGGTCTCTCCTCCCCCGCTGGAGCTGTCCTTCGGTTGGATGCTCAAGATGGTGTCTAGTACGTCTTTAGCGAGCTTGCTCTGGTAGGTGATGTCTGCATTGGGGTGAAGGCCAAACACCTCGGGGGTGTCATATGTGGGGAGACCCTGTGGGCCACCAAATAACAGGTCAGTTACAGAAAGGGTATATTTGGCTAATCATGTCTTAAAAGATTATGTTTTTTCTTGAAATGCATCATAGATTAAGTTTTATTGACAGAATTTGTGACAAAGTCAATTACCACAAAAATATTTCAACCATTATTTATTTATTCTTTAAAAAATGGGGTTACAAAAATGAAATGCATGAAGTTACGTGTCTGGATTCTAAATTGAAACATTCTAAAAATAAATGAGTAAACCAAGTGCCTTGCAATCAATTTTCAGTGATATCAACAAGCATTATGAGGGCTTACTCTCATTAGTCAGGAAACTGAAGCCTCTTGCAGCTGTTTTGGATAACAGCAAAACACTGTCTTTCAACACTGCTCTTGCATTTTAACACCAACCACCATATTAGATCTTTATTTGATGAATGCACACATAATAGGTTGTGTAGCAGCTACACCATGCACTCATCATCATTTCTATTCACAAAACATCCCTTAAAAACAACACATGCTTTACAGATCTTATACCAAACCACTGAATGAGAGCAAGTGGGATCCATTTGATCTTTTGTTTTGGAAGTAAAATGTCCCACATATTTTCCTGGGACGCTTTTGTGTGATTCTGTATATGTTTGTGTGGGTTCATTCGCTAATGATGATATGCTTATAGTGTGTGACAAATTCAACAATACTGTAGCCCACGTTGCTGTGACTGTACAGACGGGCCCCTGGGCCCAGGTTTGTCACTGAGTCTTAAAGAATTATCCTGCAGTGAGCTGGACTAAAAACATTCATCCCAATCAGCTCAGACAGAATAAAGATCAGCCTGACTGTGCCTCCAGCAGTGTTATATCTCTCACAAGGACACTGCTGTTGTACATGACTCAGTGCCTTTAATGTGCAAGAGAATAAGTCCAGCGAGGAGCTGGTTATGTTCCTCTTGGCACTGGGAGGCTATTATGAGGTACTGTAGCGCCCTGTGTGTTCATGAGGCTTTGAGTTTGGCTGATGAATCAGCTGCATTTTTAAAGACAGATTTTATTGGTTTCCTGACTGAACTTTTGAATGTTTTTACCCCCAACACCTCCAACTTATTTACATTTCCTGAATATAAGGGCAGATGATTAAAGACTTTTAATAGACTTTTAACAGACTTTTAACAGATAAAACCGGATATTCGGTACAGATATGTTTGTGACAAGCAGTTAACTTTTGGTCCCTAATGACATCATCCTCCAGGATGTGACTTCATTTTTGGCCAGGACATAGCACAGACATCAGAAAGTATAACTTATGAATAATGGCTTATGAATTCTGTCATGTATTATAGTTAAAGCTCCACAACACTATTGCTATTATTATGGTAATCTGTATGGTAATCTTAGTGATATTTTAGCTGCCGGCAATTGAGATGCACATGAGAAAAGTGCTCAGCTTTATTAAAGAGGATAAAGTCACATTTAAAGTCACATTAAAAAGTCACATTTTTTGCAACTTATCTTGGTAAAATGTGGCACAGCTTACCCACTTTCTCATATTGCACTGAAGTTATAACAGCAATTGCTCAAACACAACATTGATATAGCTACAGTTACATTGGTTCATTAAAGTTATCCTGTATCAAACAAGCCAAATACAACAGCATTTTTAACAACAACCCAACAGTGAACATGCTCTGAGCCAAAAGTGGTCCTGTTGAAACACCACACAGCTCTCTGGGCACTAGCCTTAAGAGTGCACTACTATACTGGGCAACATAATAAATCTCTATTCTCTCTAAATTGAGAGAATACATTTTAAATTCTCTACATATAAAATGTATCAGTTTTAAATGCCTTGTTGCCACAGATACACTCAGGAAAACAATATGAAAGAGAAAAACTTCATTTTCCAAACACTTTCAATGTCTTTATAATTAGGCCTAAACATATAACAGCTGTTGAACTGAAAATGAATAACTAAATGTAATATTTTTGTCAAAGACTCATGTAAGGAACCTTTATCTTTACCATTAACTTTTCTGTAATAAGCTAGAACTGTCTTATTAGAATGATCTCTCTCCCTCTTTTGCACACTGTTTGCACTACAATGTAAGCATATTTAAACCTATACTTTGAATTGTACATATTGTGTTTTGTTGTATTATTTTTATCTATACTTATTTTTGTTAATGTTTGTGTATGTTACTGTTTTACATATTTGTGTTATGTTGGTGTTTCACACTGTGGGCCTGAAGGAGACAGAATTTCAATTCTCTGTATGTATTCACATTTTTAGCTTGTTTTCAGTCTATAGTTACATTAAGTTGCCTAATTTATGTTCTTGAGGAGATGTAAAGAATATGTTTCTGCTCAGAATACTTTATTACCTTCACTGACAGTGCTTTGTTGTTTTATCTAGTTTACAATGCGGTTACCGAAACTGATTATTTGTACTCAGTACTGCTAATTTTGTGTCAAATGCGAATAGATGCAAATGTACTGTGAACCTGATCAGCCAACAGTCCACAGTGTGAGTTAATCTACCAACACATCAAATCTCCTCCTCCAACAAGGGGAAAACCTGAACACTGACTGAGCAGTTAAACTAAGATTTGTTATTGGGATCTCACCTGAATGTACTGGAGGTATTGCTCCACGTTAACACATCTGGGAACGCTGTAGTCCTTGTAGAAGTGGAAATCAGGGCTGAACATGTTCTCATTGAACCACACCTTCGCAAACGTGTTCAAGAGACGTTTGTCATAGTCATCAGTCACTCTGCCTCCGTACTGGATTTCACCAATCATGTACCGCACAGTGCTCCAGGACACGCCCTGCAAAGGACACACATCCAAATTAATATGCCAGGTGCCATCTATATGCAAACACTTTGCATAGACCCTTGACAGAGGTGACAGTGTAAATGAATTACTTTTGCACCATGTATTACAGCATATGTAAAAGAGTCTTGCACACAGTCGTAAATCCCAAAACTTGTCACACTTCAATAATACAGGCCTGGAAACACATTTGTCAATAAAAAGTCAATAAGTCAATAAAAAGCCATAAAAAAGTTTTTGACTGATAGTAAGTCCTGGGTTGCAAAGGTTATTTGTCCAGATTAAATGTCTGCCACTACTCTCAACAAATAGAACTGCAATAATTTAAAGTGTTAGTTAAAAGTGTTTCTCCTCTAAAAGTGTTTCTCCTCAAAACAAAGACAGTTCTACATTTTGGCAGTTCTTGCATTTTTACAAATAGAATATTAAATTACCCCCATACACCGCACATTTATGCATTTGGCAGACCATTTTATCCAGGCGACTTACACTTCAGTCAAAGTATACATTTTATCGGTATGTATGGTACCTGTGAACTAACCTAGTTATTGAAGCTTGTTATTAGAATGCCATACTAAAAATGTTACTCTCACCTTCTTGATATCCATGTCATCCAGGTGATTCTGAACAAACTGTATAGTTGCATTAAAATCAGCCTGATTAAATTCATATGGGATGTTCCAGCCCAATGGTCCATACTTTCTCCTCTCCTGGACAGTAGAATGAAGGAATGCCACACTGTACAGCATTGGCCTCCACTGGACCATGTTACTCACATCTAAAAGGTCCTGACTGATACCTGGAAGATATTATCAAGCATTATCATTTTATCTATCTTGTAAGAATAACGCTATTTAATAATAATCATCCAGCCTAGAGAGATGATTTTAAAGATTATAATAGTTCCATTATTGTACCAAATCCACCAGTAGCCTCAAAGAAATCTTACAATCTTTCCTTTGAAATACACAGAATCCACAGAAACATTCGTAGATGGCCTGGGCTTGACATGTAGTCAAGCCTGTATGGAAAAGTGTCAGCTGAACAAAGACTAAATATCAGTAGAGACTAAGCTCACCTCCATAAGTCCTCTTAAGTCCAGCTTTCAGTCCCTGTGGAGGCTCGTTGGTGAACTTGATTGACATCTGCAAGAGTGTGATAGGAAAGTGTCTGTGGACCTCAGTGGTCATCCACAGTCTGAAGGTGTCATGAACACTGTCTGTCTCAGTGATGGTGTCCATGAGTTCGTCCATGAAATCCAGACCCAAATGACAGTTCTGAAGTAAAGCCCAGCCCCCCTGAGAGATCACAAAAGACATATAAAAAAACAAATATCTAATTTAGTTTAAGGGAATGTCTTAAGGTTTTACTGAGCTCAAATATGTAGAGATATGTAAAGGTCTGTTCCAGACTGTGCAGTCAGAGTTGATAGTTATTACACAGAATCCTGCTGTTTATTATCAGTTTTTACCCCATTAGATAGGAATTTGAAAGTTAATGATGTAATTTAAAGTTATACACTGACAAGCCAATGAAAATTGAGTGTGCAAGGTCATACAATAATGCAATAATCATATTTAATGTCATTCATTCAATGGTTGGAAGCTCTTTTATAAACAATATAAACATATAAAATAGCTAATAAAGACTACCCTGTTTGTGTATAAACTTGTGTATAAACTCTTGTGTTTTGCTGTGTAGTTTGTTACACTCTATACTCTTATACTTTATATTTACCCAGTAGCAGGACCTTCTGCAATTTATGTTTTAAAAAAAACAGAAATAGCTGACAAGTAAAACAGCTGAATCATTTCATTGATTACAGTTAACCCTGTACAGCCCACTGTTGCAGAATTACAACATCCCTTTTAACAATTCTAAAAAAAGGCCTGCAAATGTTTTTTTTTTTCTCAAGACCACATTTATATAGGTAATGGGTCCTATTGTTTGTCATCACAATGCTATTGGATAGAAGAAGTGTTTATGATGATCTGTGTGAATAAACATACATTAGCCATGAAGTGTTGCAAAAGCTTCCGTGCATGAACTTCCTGCCCCTGTCCCATTGAGACATAACGAGTCTCTATTTTCTGTCGCTTGCCCAGAGCGATTATCGAGTCTGTCGGGTCAGAACCCATAGACAGGAAGCAGATGAGAGGGGTCCGGGGATCCGACTCCTCCCAGGTCTTCTCCAGGTCCAGTATGACCCCCTCTGCATATCTCTCCCCCACTGAATCCATAATGTACTTTCGTGCCTTTTAGTTACACAATGAAAAACATATAATTAGCCTGATGAGATAAAAGATGACACAAATCCAGATGGTCGAGAATCTTACACTCATACACAAGACTTAGAGAGAGATACACCGGCAAAAGGCAGACATGTTGTAATCAGAATGTACACTTAAAAAAGATCTTGCAGGTCAATCATTAAAGTTTCTGCTCTGATCTATAACACCAGTTTTGTTTGTGACAAATTATCAATGAATGAAATTATTTGCATTAATTTTCAAAACTCCCACTCTTAACCAGCCATTGCAAATCTTGCAAGATATTTAAGCCTTTAATGAAGAATTGTTCTGTGGTGCTTTTTAACCCTTCTATAAGGGAATAATCTGTTATTCTCATGTTTACTGTACTTTTTACTGTAACTCATTGATTATTCAGGTTATTCCCTCACAAACATCTTACTGATGTCTCACAGACTTTTCTCATAATGCATTTTACATACCGAAAGGTGTCTTTTAACAGCTCGTTGACAATTTATTTACTTTTTTTTTTACTTATATTTACAGGTTTACAAATAAGATCAAAGATGACTGAAATACTTCTTGATAGATTTCTAAATCAATTCACACATTGATAGAGTTCAATGTTACCAAACTCCAGCAAACTTTTTTTTGTTTTGGCATGTAATGCACAGACAGACATTTTTAAAAAGGTTTCGCACCTCACTAACTAGATAATTGCCATTTCCCTCAGAACAATGTCTTTCTAATTCTGAAAAGGATGTTGTTGTCTTTGTCACTCTGATGGTTTGTAGATTAATATTTACTAATTGAAAATTGAAAACAGTCCCCTCACATATTTCCTATTTATTAGATGGCTTTTAAATGTTGAGTTCTTACTGATTTATCAGTAAATTATACATAGAAATATCAACAGCTTTTTTTGGTTCATTAATATGTGATGTACCTGAGCGATGGTTCTGTCTGGACACCAGGATCGAATAAGGAGTAACCGTCTGAAGCAGTCCAGAGTCTGATCATAGGCGTTTGGGATTGGTTCTTCTTCTGGTGCCTCTCTATCAAACCAGCTCTTCCACAGTTTCTCATGGCGCCCAATCTGTTCACACACACAAGTACACAAAATTGAGTGAATCTGGTACTTGTTTGGGTAGTAGACACAACCTGCAGTGTAACATGATCTACTTTCCTATAATAAAGAAAACCCATTTACAGGGTGCTATCATTTTGTGTGGTGCATTTCTCAACAAACAGAGCATATTTACCTGTTTAATTTAAGTGAACCGTTAAATGAATAAATTAAATAAATTAAGTCTTAAAAGTCTAAGTCTAAGAAAAAAACTAAGTCTTAAAAACAAAGACTTAGCATGAAAAGAATGGGACAGCAGGGATTTGTGGTGTGTTTTGACATATAATGAAACCTTGTGTGTGGATTAGCAGCATGGTGCTATAGAAATAGTTAATTAAACAAAAGGCATTTAATCCAGTTTCTTTCAGCCACAAGTAATTGATTTAAAGTTTGCCAGAGTAAAGTCATTTCACACTGTGTTGAGCATGAAGTTCCCCTGGGGCAGCCGTTGCCTGCCAATCAGCCATCAGCGAGAGTGGCCGTAAATGTATTTGTGCCTTCGTGTGTGTAGACCAGATGAATAAAATATTGACATGTTTACTGCTGAGTGAGAGCAGTGAGATAGATTTAATAAGGAATAGAAGCTTAAACTGACATACAGTATATATAGTGTGTGTGTCATTCTATCTGACCCCGTCTGTGGATGAGCCTGCCCCTGTAAAAACCATGTGTATAGAAGTGTGTGAGCACACACCTGATCTAGAATGTCAGAGAACTGCCACAGTTTGCTCAGTTCCACTAAGTTAAGCCACGTTATATCCAGGATCCACTTTGCAGGTTTGGATGGACATGCCTTCAGGTCCAAAGAGGCTCCTCCTGAGGGACAACACGATGATAGATCAAATACAGTGCTTTCTGCCTTGTTCTTATGAGGATAAATCATGAATTATGAAACAGAGTGTTGGCATTTGTGGATTTCTTTCTTCTGTGTGCGCTTTATTCTGTGCTATATATTTTGCCTGTGGATATGGTCAGAATGGAATATTAGCTAAAAACTTACCGAATAGTTTATAATGTATTCTACACAGTCTACTATTTCTTAAAAACAGTACAGGAAATAGAATATTGGGAATAGTGGGATCTCTAACCAACATCTAATTATCACTTTATACCAGCAGACTTGCAGAAATGCCAGAAATTTGTTAAACCAAATTTTGCTAAAGCTGGTTAGAAGAACCTGTTGCGGGCTGCATCTGTCAGCTCATGGCTGATCTTGACCCTCGCAGCATGGCAGATGCGCTGACATATTGTGGTAAATGGCAACAGCTGTTAATGGTACATCTGGGTATTTGCCTCTTTGTTAGTTCTATTGCTGCATTTGACTACGTTCTTTGCCATGCTTGCGTTTTAGTCAGTTTGGGGTTCATTACTCACTCTGTTTGAGTCTTTCCTCTTTATTTTCTTTCTAAAACCTTTTCTGTTTTACAAATGAAAAATCTCACTATGATCTCAAGACAAGCGTTTCTTATCAGAACAGAATGGAACAAACTACGGGACAGCAGAGAGAAAGAAAGTGGCTCTCAGAATGGTTTTAACTGATGTGTGGTGCCAGTGCTGAGAATCAAATCGACCTTCTGGGTAATGGACCACTTGTCTGACTGCAGGGCTACCTGATCTCTCTGTGATTTCGTTTCAGGTTTGATGCTTTCATATGAAAGAAATGCACATGAAACATGATAATCTCACAGCAGTTCATCAGTCTATGGTTTTGTGAAGGACGCCCCATGGACAACATGTACAGATCACAAATTGCAAAGAGCCATTAAATATGATTTTGGGAAGTATGTTACTTATAAAAATAGGTTTGCACAAAAATCTGATGCCAAAATTCACAGTCTGTTCCATCCTTACTTTTTTATTATACATTTGAGTTGAAATCGCAATTTAACTGCAGCCACATGCATCTCATGCTGGTCTTCTGTCAATGTAAGTATCAACTAATTTTTGATTGCATTGAATGGATAATATTTACCCATAGCAAAGAAAGATTACAAATCAGATTTATTCAATGTTGGAACCTTATTGTAAAGTGTTACTTTGTCAACAATTGCCTCATTTGTGTTCATTTGTAATTCTCATGGCAATCTAAACATCTACATAAATGAGCTGATACTAAGATATAACTTTTAACTTTATCATATCTTTATCATAATAAGCAACATCTGTCTTTCAAACTTTAAAATGGGGTATGCAGATGCAGAATAATGACTGAAAGATCATTATCGAAGATAAAAATACTGAATATTAACACCTGACTAAATCTCGCATATATGCACGTCACATCAACTCTGCTACATTAGTCTTATAAAAACACAGTGGCAGCTGAACTCACAGGAAGTGAGAACACCTCTGTGCTTCATTTATTAATGCACTAATAGCTGTCGACGCTCGACCCTGATGTGCCCCTGCTGCTCAGCCCTGCCTCAACCTGCTGCTCCGGCACACCTCCATCTGTAGCACATTAATAATGGAATACATTCACAGTTAAAACTCCCTGGATGCAGACAGAACTGTAATGTTCAGCTCAACACAGTGCTCAGTGTTTTTGCGTAACATGTGTTAATGGCAATACTGAGGACAGATGCATCTGAAGAATGCAGGACTGAACTGTTTTTTTAGGTTAGCGTACAACAGCACTAAAACCCCCTGCTGTAATAAACCTTTTGATTTAATTTTTATTAATAGCAACAAGCACCACAATATAAGCACCACAGCCTGCATTGTTTAACTGTTGACTTTAAGGTAATGCTTTGAATTGTTTTCCATAATTTGGAGGCAATATAGTTGTGAATTTGTTAAGTATGTGCACAATGTCTCTATACCAACAGCTCTAATCATAATGAAGATTCATTTGTTAAAGTATGGTGATAAATAGCCCTTTTGGTTGCCCTGAAATGTACACAATTATCATTAAAACAACCATTTTACCTTTTTTTTGCTTCATTAAT
The DNA here is from genome assembly GCA_036877625.1 of Ambastaia sidthimunki. NCBI lineage: Eukaryota > Metazoa > Chordata > Actinopteri > Cypriniformes > Botiidae > Ambastaia > Ambastaia sidthimunki. Next base: position 17,783 of record JAZGTK010008221.1, read on the forward strand.
CTTGTCCTGTAATTTGGCGCAAGGAAAAAAAAGCCAATTGTCTGTCACATAAAAAAACAGCTAATTTCCTCATTCAGTACAATTCAGCAGCAAGTCTCGCTCATACTGTAAATAAATACTGTTCTAGAATACTGGCACACACATTTCTCTCCATTTGTCATTCTCACAGGTGGAGGTGGAGAACAAAGACCCTGAGCAAGCCAGAAAGAGAGACAGACACAATAATGCAGACTGACATGAGGAAGCCCGACTGGTTTCTGACCTTTAATGAGGGTCAGGAACTCCTCGTGTTTGACTCTGTTGCTCTGCATGTCGATCTTGAGCGTGAGCAGCAGAGTGAACAGGAACTTGTGTTCCTCGTACAGTCCTCTAGCTGCGTACCTGTGCACCTCGAAAGTCATGTACTCGATGATGTTGGCGATCCGCTTGCTTGTAATTGGACTCTTTGTGGACCTTTTGACCAGGAAAAAACTCTAGGTTACATGGGATTTACTGATAATGAGCTCCTGTGAAAGCTTACACACTCCACCTCCAATCATGACAAAGCAAGACATAAAAATCATAACTTTGATACCTTTTCTCACTATTTGGTTTAAATGAGGTATGAAATAGAGTTTTACTTGGCCAAGGACAGGTCGAACAGGCCCAGGAACTGCCGGAGGGAGGTCTGATACATCACGTTCACCATGCTCATCTCAGTAATTAGGAAGTACAGGATGCTGCCTCTCGTGGC
>JAZGTK010008222.1:0-18514 GCA_036877625.1 Ambastaia sidthimunki
CTACATTTTGACGCAGATTTGTTTTCATTTATAATACAATTTTTTTCACATTGACCCTAAGAACATTAAATGTATTTATTTACAAAAGCGTCATTTTAACTTGATGCCTCATTTCAGAGCATGAGAAAGAGAAAAGAAAGAGTGAAAAAAGAAAAGGAGGAAGGGGGGGAACAGGTGCAAGGAAAGGTGGGCCTGTCTATATCACCAAAATGTCAGATGTTGAAAAGCCCGGACTGTCTCTTTGAAGTTTCCTTTCAGACCCTTCGTGAGCTTCTTAGACCCTCTAAACCTTTCAAATGTGCCTCTCGGTTTGGACCACGGCGTGAAGGAAAACAAAGCACGCTCACTGTTTGTCAAATATGGCCGTCTTTGTTGGCAAAGCAGAGAGTAATTGCTTTGTGTAGACCCACGGAGCATAGATACATTATTGATGTTTCAGTGCTTGTGCACAAACTGGCTTTTCACCATCAGAAAAAAACACATGCTTAGAAAACGCGCTAGTCTGCGCTGCTCTTAGCCTTCAAAGTAGTGCCTCATTGACTTCAAATCTACATGGAATTAGCCCTGTTCTCAGTCTTTTTTCATTTTTCTAAAAGAAGGCCTTCGCTTTCTCTGCAGTTTCTTGAGTTTTAAAGCAAGCTCAAATCTGGGCCTCCCCTTGTTTTTACAGGCGGCCATAACTCATTAAGATTTTGAGAAGTTGAACAATTGAAAAAACAGTGTTTGTGTTGGTTTATTTTGATTAACATTTTACTTGAGCGTTTTTACAGAGACAGAAATGACAGAGACGTGGTGATATTTAGTGAAAATCATGGCATTAGTTGCAATCTTTATTATTAAACCCGTAATTTATGCATCGCTTCAGCCTGCGCGCATCTGAAATGCGATAGCAGTATTTGATTTTACACATCCAGTATTTCACAGGCATTACTGTCATGCTCTGCGGTAATGGCTTCTCTTCTGCGCGCCGCATTTATAAAGAGGCTCGCCCATTGAAATGCGTCGTATGCGTGAAATATCGCTCTGCTTTATGGAGCCCATATGCCTTCCCATCAGCCCCTTTGCCGACGCTGGCGTCTAACTGAGTTGTAAATGAAACAATGCAGGGGAATGATAATTAGCTCCCATGCAACAGTCGGCAATCATAGACTTATATAGGTCGTTATAGTCTGTTGCCTCATGGGCCTCTTTTGTTATTGACCCCCAAGCAGCAAGAATAACGTAACATACACAGATCAGACAGGTTTTAAGCCACGCCCATTAGCTGCTGTGCAAGCGAATTATACAAATGAGAGCAAAAAAGAAACGTAAGATGTTAGCGCAGATGTCAAGGTGGGACGATCAGGAGTCGGTTAGTGGAGTACAATTGCTAGTAAAATCGTTTTTACATAAGGAAGCTTATGTTGCATTGAATTTGAATGGTGCTGTTGAAGTAAATTGAATGACACAAATTACGTAAAATTTGTTGACCTATATGATTTTAAAAAATCGTTTAGCTCAAACCCCTTAAGCGAATTTGTTTACTTTTTGCACTTGAAAAGGTTGATTTTAACAAAGACAAGAAGATAAGGTGATAACGATTGTAGTTTGGCCTCATCTAGTACGTAAACATGCTAATCAAGCTACAATCAGACGTTTAGACATCATGTATAAATATGAGATTACTTACATATAATACGTACATGGACATGGAGAGTAAGCTCGTAGTATGACTAAACAAACACTTGCGATTATAAATGTACCATGTAGACGTAACCAACGCAATTTACTGGTAAGGTGCTTTGTGTGGACGCAGAACAGAAGTACCGTTAAACTCACACAACTTGCTAACCTAAAAGTCTGCTTTGAGCCAATCAGAACGTTCTGACGCAAATGACACGTGTACTAAACGGCACATGTGTATTTACTGGTAAAGTCATTCTGGTAATTTGCTGGTAAATTATCAGGATTACTGTGTGAAAGGGGCTTTTGACAAACAAAAGTAAAATAGTGATATTCTATGAAGCTTTAGTTGGTAGCTATTTTTCTGCTCCACTTACGAGACTCGGGGAGAAATTGAAATGATGTAATTGATTGCAACGGGCGATGATGATAAACAAGCGAGCATAGTCAAACAAAACATCTGCCTGCGAGTCTCAGATGATGCTTTGCCGTTTGCAGGCATTTTAAGGCAAACACGGACTGTCTATTGTCATTAAAGCAAGCTTCCTTCTCCCCAGGGAGAGCCAATCACCTTCTGTGAGAAGAGCTTCGTGGCGCATCGCTCCAGCACCATGAGAGCTTTCCTTGAGATGGCCGTGAACCTGCAGCTCTTTAAGCAGGTAGAGGATACAGGGAACGTGTGTGTGTGTGTGTGTATGTATGTTGCTGGTTTTTATAGATTTTGGTGCCTATAAATGTGATTAAATATTATTTAAAAAATGTGGCAAAAATGACAAATTTTTACAGATTACAGATCTAAAATGTTAATATACTTCGCAACAACTGCTGTTTTCTTTAAATTATGGATCCTCTGAGAAAACAAAATCAGAACCACCCTAGAATTTTCAATATCATCAAGATGAAAAATTTAAAATATTATGAATTTTTTTTAGCATTTTTGCACAGGCCTAAACTTACCAAAACCTTGTTTATCTGTTATTTTCCATTTATTGCCTTAATATGATTTTTTTATGTTTGTTTTGTTGCAGAATTGGTTTTAAACTCCATTTAATTTATTTGCAGACACAATAAACCACATCTGTCCCACACACGGTCCTACGCAGTTTATAATTTGTGTAAATAGCATATGAAGAAGATTTGGTTGAAAATCTGCATTCAGTAACTCGCAGGAACTGTGGGAATTACTATCTGTCTTTGACCCGAACCCTCGTGCCCTCCAGCTCTATTTACAGTCCTGCTTTTCAGCTATATTTCTTCCCCCTCCGCAAAAGTCTTAATTCATATCCAGAATGAGCAGAATCACATTTAATCACAGTTTCGTCTTGAGATCCACCATCCACATAACTTCCCCCACCAAAACCCAGATAGTGACCAGCGGTTCAAAGACGCCCCCACCTCTCGCCTGTGTGCAGTAGCTCCGGGAGAGCCCTTATCTCTAACTTGGCCGTACCGCAAAAGGCCAGCACCGCTGTGCCCTGTTCTGACCATGAACCACATCCGCTTGGAGGCCAGGCCTGCCCAGAAACGAGTAAAGGCTGGCTGCCAAGAGATTGCGGGGGAAGTCTATCAATGACGACCTGCTTTCTGGCTCCCCCCACCTCCTCTTCCAGCGCCTGATGCTAACTCACGATCGCCCTGCCAACGAGAAAGCTCCCAGCACTCTGGCAGCTTTCCTTCTTCCTGTCTGCACGGGTCCGGTTAACTGGTTTTGTTGGCCAGACTCTAACCGGTGGACACCTTCAGACAGCTTGTCTCAGCTGAAACGAATGTTGATGTTTTTGGTGCTTCCCGTTTTTGAATGCGACGACGTGGTGTATGCAAAGTATTTAGTTGCTTGGAAACTAAAATTCTGAAAATCAGAGTGCAAAGCCAGTGATCAGCCACACATGAAATGAATTTTATATTAATGTTCACGTTAACAAGTTGCTACATTGCTTGCGTAGCTGTACAGTAAGGCTAAAGAACCTTATTACTTGGCATAAGGAATTTAATTCTGATTATTATTGTTATTATTAATGACCGTAACATTTATTTTGAGCATTGGTGTGTTTTATACTATTGCTGTTTCCACCTTCTTGTGTAGGGCCCAGAATATTAATTAGAGACTTAGATGTGGTTATAGCTACATGCCAGAACAACAACATAGCAACGCCCTGGCAACCACCCACAACATCTGAGATGGTGACTTCTGCACAGTAAATGAACAAAAGAATCTAGTTGTGCTGTGTTCTGCAGATAATGTTTTAATCACTCAGGGTTTTCCAATGTATTTAGAACATTAAAAAGACCCTTCGTTAATGTTTTTACCTCAAAAATCATCATTAGTGATTGTTTTTTACTTTAGACACCAGCCATTAAACCAACAAAAAAAGAATGTAGGAAGGTATACAGGAGAGGCGGTTGGTATTGCTAGTTTGTGTCCAATTAAAGGACAGAAATATGATACTGATGGAAGGGGTTTTGGATATGTGCTCATTTGGCCCGATCATGTGCTTTAATTGGGCTGTAGGGTGGCGGAGACCGAAACCCTGTGGTCTCATCACTCATTAAATGGGTTGTAATGAAGTTAGACTGTAGCCGAATGAAAAGTCTCAACACCAGGAGACGACCCCACGAGGACACCTGAGACATGTTCTGGTCTAATGTTACTTCAGTGGCCCGATTAAACTGTTTTCTTCCTTTCGCTTCAAAGCACTCGCAGTTAACATAGAAATCAAAAAGCATTATGATTGGCTAACCACTCGGGGCTGTGTTTTCACTTGTGCCAGTAAACAACCACCTGGCAACACTTTAGCCATCTCATAGCAACACCCTGATAACAACCCACAATATCCTAGCAACCATCAAAAAACGTAAAAAAGTAAGGTTTTTATTATAATGCGTGTGGTTTTTATTTTATGTTTGAAGACTTTTTGGAGGCATATTTTCGAATCACGTTTACTCTCAACCTCTGTCATAGGCCTAGTTTTAATGGCCATATTTATTAGGTCTTTTTTATGTCCTCGACGTGACAAGGAGGAAATTAAACTTCCCGAAAGGCATTGCTCACACAACACACTCGTTGCCACGTTAATCCATCACCTGATGTAAATTACACACACAGAAACTCAGAACAGTGGAGATGGAATTGTTTTGGTGTTGTCCTCCATCCCCCTTCTTCCTTAATAACCTGTGATACTTGAATTTATGACGGCAGTTCATTGAAGGCAGACTGGCCAAATTAAACGCAGGAAGGGGCTTTACAGACGTCTATGAGGAGGCGATCACAGAGGGGGGCTTCTGTAGAAGTGAGTGCCACCTCTCAAACCTTCATTATTTGAATCACTGAAAGAAAAAATGGTACACGCACCACTTCCACCCTTAGAAAATATCTCCTAACCTTAAAATAGCCTCAAATAGAATAACGTATGACATGGAAAATGTAAATGTTATTGACCCAAATATGAAGTGTTCTTCAAAATCATTATGACTGATTCTCTTTCGTTCAACACAACAAAAGAAATTTTGAAGAATGTTTGTGCTGTTCTAGTTCATTTTAGACATTGTACAATATTTCTTCTTTGTATTCTGTATGGTTTGGAACAGCATGACAGTTACTAAATGGTGACAAAACTATTCTATACATGTTACTTATATGGAACCTTAGATTTTTCTATATAATCTCAAACACATACACATACAGTACCATAAAGGTCTTGTGCTTATAGTTAAAGTCTGTGGTGCCCTGGATAACTAAATACACTTAGTTTCTTAGGATTGTGTTTTATTCTGATTTTGATATTACTGCTGTTTTTCAGGTAACTCAAGATCTTATCAACAGTGGATTCACACCAAGATGGTAAGCAGCAGGCAATTATACGTTTTTTCCCGCTCATAACATTAATGTTAATTTCGGCTGAATAATTAAGCCCCGAGCAGTTGAGCGTGCTTATTATTTCCCGTCGGTTGCGATGTGTTGAAACCCATCCAGCTGAGTGAATCGCATGAAAGATGCCAAGCCAGAGAAGATGGTGAAAACGGTGGCGTGGGACAGTTAAGATGTTGAGACGGGCTTGATATGATGTGACAGCCAGTCATCGGAGATGACACAAGACTTCTGGCAGGAAACACAGCCATTACTCGATAGATTGAACAAAAGAAAAGCCCTCGTTTCTTCTCTCTCCCTCTCTCTCTGCTGTCTTCTCACCTTTCTCCTTTTGCACGTTTTCTTTTTGACTCGTTTCTTTGCTCACGCTGTCTTCTATCCATCAGATGGAGCTGAATTAGTTCCCTGGAGTGCCTCCTTCAAACGGTTTTGTGTAAAGATCAGATTTTTTGATTGACACAAATCCATAAGAGCGGGCCTCGTTGATGACACGTTGGTCAAAGCTTTGTGAATGCCGCAGCATCAGGTTTTGAAGCGTTAGCCTTGTAGCTAATCCGCTAAAGGCTGATGTTACCTGGTGGACGAGATATAAAACGAAAGTATAACATTGTTCTGCTGATGCTGATAGCCCACGATTAGACGTTCCTTCTAGAGAGCATCACAATTTCATGTTATGATCGATGCCGCCATTTATTTATGTTTAGGTGACTAACAATTAACAACCCCAGCTAACAATTTTAATTTGTTAAGATTGTTTCCCTAACATTTCCATTAAGTAATAAAAATGTTTAAAAAATTGTTAAAAGTTCTAGGAACATTCAAAATGTGTAGTTTTAGACGTTGTATTTATTGTATTTGTTATTGCTTGGTTTTCAAACGTTTTTGTAGCGTTTTTAAAATGTTCATTTAACTTTGAGAAAACTTTTAGAGAATGTAAGCCAACGTTTTGAAAGTGTTCCCTGTTAGCTAGGTCCTTTAGGACCAGACCTGTTTAATAGTTTAGTTTAATGGCAGGGCGTTTCTCAAACGCGTTGGGGCAAAACAAAAGTTTGGCTTGAACAACAAGGTGTTTATTTAGTCGTTAACGATTTGTGACAATAAATGGGTGTGTGGGTTTATTGTGCCTGAGATTCATTCAAAACTGAGTGCTGGCACTCACCAAATGTTCTCACCAAAAACATGTTTTTTTCTGCACAGCGACAGAGGGCGAAACCAGTCGTGAAAAACCTTCAGATGGTGAGTTCACAGTGTAATGGAAATGACTCAGGATTTGAAACGGCTGTGACTGTACATATGCAGTAAACATACAGGATTACTGTACTTTGGTGCTGAATACCATAGAAAATAACGATTGTGTTTACATGCACAGAAATATTATAAAATTAATTATAGTTCTTTACATTCCGGTTACTAGAAATGCAAACAATACCATGAACATATACAGTATTGCATATTATTCATGTTTGGGTCATTTAAACATTTTATAAACTTACCTGCAAATGGCGAAACGATCCTGGATTCTGTGGAAGTAGACACCTACGAAAGTTGAGGAAACCTTTTTTTTGACTAATTTATTTCATAAAGTGAGCATAAATCAACACACTGCTTGGAAATAACAGGGTAACGGTCCAATGGCCAGAACCACAATCTCCCTCATGCTTGTTATCCCAAAAGTTCTACATATGCCTCACTTGCATTTATTGTTTGGGCTAATTTGGTATTGCTTTCAGCTACTAATGAAACTACCTCAGCACTGTTATATGCATTTTACTATGTTTAAATGTATTCCACAGTTTTCCCTACAAAATCAGTAAAAAGTCAGCAGATTCCACCTGGAATTTTGCGGTTCTTCAAGATCTTGCATGCGTGGAAGTTAATGAGTGGATTAAATTACTGTTCAGAATTACTTATATTATTAGAATTACAGTGTAGTAAATGGTAAAAGCTCTTTGAGGAATTCCAGACAAATTCCAAGATAAGAATGTTTGGTTTTGTTTATACCAAACTGAAAAGTTTTGAACATGTAAACATTGTTTTCCTTAGTCATACGTGTTTAATTAAATAAAATATTTCATATAGTTACTCCGTTCTTGTTGGTTGCGACCTTGCCTAATTTTGGCTTTTTCTCTCTCTTTTAAAAGGCCAAAGATCATGCAAAACGGAAAATACGTGACATGAAGGACAAAATCACGCAGAAGGTACGATTTTCAGATTTTTCCATCCACACACATACAGTACACACTTTGGCTGCATCTCAAAACCTAGCAAGCCGCCTTCCTAGACAACATGATGCCCACAAATGTTGTCCAGCTAAGCAGCTCGCTTAGTTTTAAGATGGCCTGATTTTTCACACACACACACTGTTTAAGATGGATCAAGTAACTTCACCCACGGCTCGCGCTTGGGGTTTAAATGGCTTGTGAAACCTGCTTAGCGCTTTGTTCAGGAGTGTACATATCTAATAAGTGCGCCTCTGGCAATAGACTGTCACATCAACCTCCCCCCATACCTTTCATATTTTTGCATATTTCATCAGTGAGCAAGTGATTTCTTCAAAGCTAATGTAACAAGATGTATGTTTCCATAACACTGATGGCTTTGATAAGGCAATCGTGGTGTGAACTGTCAGACCAGCAACTGATCCAGAGCAGACCAGACCTCTCACAGTTGATACACTGCATGTTACTGCTGTCTGCTCTGGTTTGGTTAAAACAAAACAGATCCGAGAAAGGCAGATGAGTCAGTGATATAGTGTGAGTATAAATAATTATGATGTTTGCTGTGGTACAAGACCGTTGTGAGAACAGCAAGCTCAGATATGTCCACAATTGCTGGTCAACGTGTTTTTCGAGGGGGGTGCTTTGAAACAATATGTATTAGGAGAAGCACTTTACAAATAAATGAATTAGAACTTGTTGCCTGTACGTGTCAAAATTTGATTGGATTACGACAAATGCTCATTGATATTATTGGTTAATAATATCTATAATACATGTGCAGACCTGGTTATGCATTAAAGCAAAACATTATTTACAGAGGAAGAGAATGTTATTGCATTTGAGTGAAGAAAGATCATGATTCGAATAACATTCGAAAGAATAAGGTGCCCTGATGAATCACCCACGTATAAAACATGGGACATATATAATGAATGTGCGGTTACTATATGGTTACATTTGAGTTAGTGTTTAATACACTGTCTGTGTCTGCAGGACGCTGAGGAAGAGGAAAGCCCATACTGCGCAGGTTCTCCCACCAGCACTAAAAGCCTCTCACCCAGGAGGCTTCAGAAGAGAGCGGTGAGCACGTACACACACACACACACACACACACAAAGAGTTCACGGACAGTCCACTTTCTAAAAGAAGCGCCCATTTGCACACCAGTAAGTCCAAGTCGACGTGGGGCAGGTTGACTGACAGCTACGGCTAAAGCGAGTGTGTGTAGTGTGTGTCTTGCGTGTGAGATTCAGTGATGTGTTGCCAAGCCCAAGCAGGGAAGCGGTGAGCCCCCCACAGACACAGGATGTGGCCTGGATTCATACTGCTCACCGGCCTACCTCCATTTCAAACCAATACAGGCCGCAGTTATTTGACAAAACCAGATTCTGGTATGGCAGCGAATCAGTGACGGTGTTTTTCTGTGTTGCTAACATTAGCCAAAAAGAGTTTTTGTGCATCTGTACCTTGAAGGGTTTGATATGTAAATGACTGTGTATCTGATTGGCTGAACACTGTTTATCAGTGTGGCCCAAGCTGAATACCAGAGAGTTGTTGATTTGTAAATGTGGGTGAAGCTGCTGTATGTGTGTGTAGTCATGGTTGTGTTTTCAATAACTTCATGATTTCTAAACCAGCTTATTTATTTTTATATTATTATTTTTGGCCGTTTGGTGTCCATAAATGGTCTGGGTGGACTGTGGAGCGTTAGGGTATGTCAACAAAAAATTTAATTTAAAAAAAAGCCGGAATTGTGCGTTTAATTAGTTTAATGAGTTGTTAGCTAACCATCAGTAACGGTTTTCTTTCTTAGCTTCACTATTGTAGCAATGACTTTATACTTTTGTGTATACAAGTCAGAATTTGGACATATCAGGCTATTTTGTTTAATGTATAATAATATAAATAAACATTATACAAACAGTATAATAAACCTCTCAGACATTTTTTGAACATTTTTTGAGTTTCAAAATTAAATGTTTACAGGAATGTAATATAAACAAGCTCCGTTCATCTGCATATCTGCAATTTCCCCTGGCATTTTATATAAAAATGTTTCTTTTCCAAATGTGGTAAACAGATGCTTGCGAATCATATATTGCCTAATCAGACAACAGTATTGGATAAAAGTGTCCTTTGCTTTATATTTACTGTCTGCATTGAGGGTTTCAACAACTGGAGCTCAGTAACGTGACTGTTTATCAAGTATTCAGAGCTGAACAACGCATATGTTGATTAGCCGCAAAAATATCACACTTCCAAAACGAACAGCCAGCTCTTGTGCTCCTACATGCTCACACCTCTGCAGGCAATGCCAGAAGGTCACTGGACAAAAGCCACGGCTGGTCTGATCTTTCCTCGCCAGCTCACCGCCATGACCGGCGACTTTCCATTCGGCCCTTAATTAGCGCCACTATTAGCCGCATGCTTGTTGGCGCGGAGGGGAGAAAGGAAAGGTGGTGTGAAAAGGTGTCGAGACAGAGGTCGTCCAATTAGGGCTTTTCTCAGGGTGACGGCGACGCCCTGCGCTCTTCCCTCCCTGGGGAACTCCTCCGCTTTATCAGACCGTCCGCATACGTACATTCAACCGCAGTCGATGTGCAGATCAATGACTGCACGGTCAGTCATTGTTACCATCTAACGAAGAATAAAATATCACAGGGTGATGAGGGATTTCTTCATCATGATCTTTCCTCCGACACACTTCTGATGATGGTCATTAAAAATGCTTCATACTACCATAACTAAATTTATTAACTTAAACTAAGTTAAATAACTAACGTTTTTATCCTTATGCTTTTTAAACTATATGATGTAATTGTTAGCTCAATTGGTAGTTCCACGCTTGCAACGCTAAGACCACAGGTTCTATTCTAGGGAATGCACATACTGAGAAAGCTGATTCAGCTTAGGAAATGTGTGTTAAATGCATGAATTTGAATAGTTTTACAGCATTTACATTAGTACATTTGTAATCTTAATGCAGCTCAACAAACCGTGCAGTTATACGAATGGTATAGCAACATATACTCCATGTACAGAAAAGTTCAGCTGTGTTTTCTGACTCCTGCAGTGTACAGTATAAGAGGCTGGGTTTCAGGTCAAGCCTCAGGGCCTGTGAAAGCCAGACTGGGTGTCAGTAGCAGGGCCTGGGGCAAAGTACAGCTGATCTCTATCTCTGCTTATTCYTKCCTACTGTGTGTGTGTGTGTCTGTGTGTGTGTGTGTCTGTGTGTGTGTGTGTGTGTGTATGTGTGTGTGTGTGTATGTGTGTGTGTGTATGTGTGTGTGTGTATGTGTGTGTGTGTGTCTGTGTGTGTGTGTGTGTGTGTGTCTGAGTGGCACACAGCCTCTGGGGAATGACTCCACACACACCATCTCTCTGGATGAAGCCAGCAGATGGATCTCCTATAGTCATGGCCGTTTCAGCAACATTGCATATTATACAATCCAAAGCTTTGTTCAACTTGTGTATAATTCATACAAACTTCCTGCTTCAGTATACAGGCTTCTACCTTCATTTGCATATCGCTCTGAGCAGTGACCACTTGTAAACATGATTATGTTACAAGAATTTTACAACTCCAGCAGTGTTAATCTTCATATACCTTCTAAAGTCAAACAGATATTTAGCCATTGTTTTACTGCATTCTTGTATGGAATGACCATTTTGTACCATTAATTCCTGATTAATTAAATAATTAATTAAAGTGTCACCATGTATTTTTTTCCCCCTGTTGAATATTTAGTCTGATTCACAAATATGTCGCATTACAAAATCTAGTTGTACATTTCAAGTCATAAAATACGCATGCGTCTCAATGCAATCGTAAATGGTATTTCTTGCATGGTATTAAATGCATGCTAACTTGCAGTGTCATAATGAAAAGCTATGCAGCTAGTGCAATTGTGGTCATTTGTTCCAGATTTATTCTAAATTAATTTCTGCTTTATGCGTGTTTGTTGGGACGGATGAGTGTGCGGGAGAGCAGGAGATTCCAAGCGAGAGCTCTGTGAAAGTGTGTGGGTCCAGAGGACTGCCAGTGTTGAGATGGATTCATTGGGTGTCAAAAAACATTGACGCACTGTTTGGCCGGCGGACGTTTCGCTGAGAATGGAGAGAACCGGCCACATCTGCATGGAGACGATGACATGGAGATGCGAAGCTCGGCGAGACACTCAGTTCTTTCAACTGTAACCAAAGTGCCACCTACTGGATATTCCTAAATCACACAGAGCCTCATTGCTTTCCCACTGTCCATCTCTCTCTCTCCCTCTGATATTTCCCAAAGTTGCTTTCAGCCCGAGCCAGTTGGAGAGAACCAGACTTTGCCTAGGAAGAGGTCCTGGGCTTTGTTTAAAGGGGAACTGCTTGAATGGCTCAACAGATGCTGGCTTAGCTTTTGGCTTGAAGGCACACGGGTTTTGTTTGCATTTTCCAGGCATATCTTCCCTTTCCGTTTCCTGCCAAGCGCATGAGATCAGTGGGCGCTCAGAAATAGCATATGAAATATATAATGTAAGCTTGGCTATTAAATCGACGAGACGATTGGCTGCCATCTAAAGCCTTGTTGCCGCCTCCTACAACTTGGCCACGCTAGAAGCAAAATGGGATTTTCTCTAAAATGCCCTCCACAAAATGGCCTGCCCTGACAAGAGAGATTAAGTTTAACTGTTTTAAAGTCTCTTCTGAAGAGCGCCGGACCGGAGATTTTCAGGCACCGCTTTGACCGAAGACCGAATTTCATTTTCCATGTGGATTTGAATGAGCAGTTTAAGGAGCAGACATTGACCTGTGGTGCCTCAGTATGTCCGTGCTGATTTAAAATACACGTAAAAGAACCCAAACTGTGGTTTCAGCTAGTCCTAGAACAATTGCTTTAACTGTTTATTTTATTTCATCTGCTGTTTCTTTTCCTGGCCACTGTCTGTGTTTCATGTCTTACTTGGAAAGAATGAACGAAGATAATCTCGTTTGGTTTTTGCATCTGCATCTGTTCTGTTGAAGTTTAAGGCTGATTTTTGTCTTCTGGTTGTTTCCCAGCATCCTTTGCTGTGTCATCTTGGAGTGTAATTAGATGTGCTTGCTAATGCAATTGCTCATACTTACGGTTAGCAATTTGATTGGAAGTATTAAACTTGGGGACTCGACCCCTCCCACTCTGTAATACAGACATGAAGGAGACCTCAAATCGTGCAGTTTGCTGAGATGATGTACTGTTACAAATGATTACATTTAGGGCTTTATGATGATAAAATCCCATAGACTTACAGTAAAGGAAAGAATATTGACATGAAGACTTTGGGGTTTGGCTCTTCTGGCCTGTGCTGAAGTATAACCACTTAGAAATGTCTTTGCAAATACATAGCAACTTGCTAAAAAGAACTAAGAACATCTTAGTAATGACAAAACAATCCCAATTTACATCCCACTATTGTGCAATCTATGTATTTCTTTATAATATATATATATATATTTGTTTGTTAAACTATTTTTTCAGTCTAAAAATTAATAGATCAGGACATATTAAGTATTAAACATGCTGACCATGTCACTTTTCTAACCTCACTATTATCTTAGCCTGGCTAAGGCGAACTATGTCAAGGCCCATCCACAGAATGTACTTTCTAAGTAATTAACCCAGAGTTTAGATGAACACTACATTCTTTCTGGACACATTAATGTGTGTTGAGCTTTCTTTGTTGTGCTGGTGGATATTTGAAACGCAGGCCTGGTGTCGCCATTCTATAGACCCACGCTCACCTTGTTTTAATAAACACCTCCGCTTGTAGAAAGAAAGAGAGAGGCCACTCTATGACCAGCACCCTCTGCTTTCCAACTCAAGGGGCTAAATAACTGCAAACTGTGTTGCAGGGCAAACACACATACACACGCCTCCAACACCAAATGAACGTGACACACTTCCGCAGGTGCATCCAAGCCCTTCATTGAAGCCGAAGTGGCTCGCCGGCCAGATTTATGACCCTGACACAGGAATCCATTAAAGCCTTTTGGAGGATTCAAGTCCTGAACCCCTAGTAATCGCTTTCATTATAGCTGGCGGCTAGTAGCAAGTGGGGGAATCAGTACCCAACATGTGTTCCTGTTTATTCCAATGGCAAGAGTCTAAAGTGTTCGGTGCACGCATCTTTTAGCTATTTTTATGGACGAGGTGGCCGTTAACCCATTCAGCAGGCGCCAATACCCAGAATTCATCTGTACCCAAACTCGCTCAACTTTTCGTCACAAGACCTTCCAAGCTAAAGCCTCCAGGCCATTAAAGCAAGACCATACAAAATAGCAGCAAAAAACTCATCCAGCCAAAGAACGACCACTTGATCCGATGATCGTCTACCCCGTCCGGTTAGCTAAGCAGCCCGTGACGTTTTTTTACGTGCTGATGGCCCAGTAAAAGGCTTCATTTTAGTGGCTAGCTTTGATAATGTGGCAAACGCTAGTTTACGGGCTACTTTAGTGAGTGGCGGCGTGTTGCGTGTGTGTGTGTTGAGGAAGGCTAGTTAACGGTCAACCCTAAAGCTTGGGCCGCAGCGTGAAGCTGCACCCTATAACGCTTCAATTCTTTAATTTGCCAATTAAACGTGTTACACAGGTGTGTTATAAAAGTCAGGAGATTAGCAGAACGAGCGCCAACGCTGGACGGGAATTAATACCGTGGCTCTGTAATGACCACAGACGTGTGATGCTCAGGCTCACTGTGTTTTATTGTTCATGTTTTTATGTTGCTCTTAGGAATGTACTGTAGGTAGGTGAGATTTTAATATGTTGATCCTCTATTTTTTGTTTAAGCATCAGAACCTGAAATCGCCTCCGCACGTGAGCTTCAGCTACCCAGACAATTACAACAACAACGACGACACAGCCAGCAGGTGAGTGTGTTTGTTATGTGAGGTGTTTTACAGTATGTTTTATGTTTAACAGTGTGAGTGGTGTATGCTTGTAGTGTAAATGCAAGTAATCTGTGTCATTCGTCAAGGCAACACTGCCCTCTGGTGCTTTATCTCCTCACATGGCTTTTGACTTTTGCAACATTACCTGTGTGTGTGTGTGTGTGTGTGTGTATATCTGTGTGTGTGTGTGTGTGTGTGTGTGTGTGTAGAATATCATCTGAGGACAGCGGGGGGGTGCCATCACACACTGAAGACAGCGAGGATTCTGAGTTTGAGCCTGAGGTGGGCCAGAAGGGGCAGATGAACCTGCTGGAGGAGATTCTGGATTCTCTCAGTACGTCCCACATAGAGCAGGGACAGCTCTCCTCAGCCAAGAGCCTGGACTTCTTAAGATCTATCGAAGACCTTGACTACAATCCCACGGTGAGGACTTCTTCCAGACTGCTGGTTTTAGCTGCTTCAAATCAGTCATTTAATACAGCAGTATAAGCTTAGGTTTTAAAGTAAATATTAAAAGGTATTGTAGCCCGTTTTGTTTCTATATAATGTTGCGTGTTTGTTTGTAATATAATACTTGAAAGAATTGTAGGAGAGACAGTAATAATAATAACTTATAACATCTCTCTTTGTGACTGACTTTTTCTTGCATGGTTTTCATAAAAACTGCAAGACTTCACTGGGGAATAGTTCTGCCCAGGTTGGATGTGAAATAGGAAACGGAGAACAAAGTGAGTGGAACATGGGTCAAGACGACAGCGCCATCTATGGTAAGCATCTCCCACCTTCACCCCGACGCCAAGCCAGCTCACGTTCCCTTCCAGTTCATCCTCCTCTACATAATCTGCCTAATGAAGAGTTCTCAGAACTTCCGATGAGGAACTCTCTCCCCGAAGTACCTACAATTCAGCTCAAAGAACCTTCTGAGGTGGACACCACAAGCTTTCCTGCTCTCACCGAGCTAAGCACTGACCACCAGCGTTCACCTGCTTGCAGCCTCTCACGGCAGAAGGTCCTCTCCAAAAAGAGCCAGAGGCCCTACCAGGACCGCGGGCAGAACCGGGCAGCAGGAACCAGCAGCAGGCAGCCTTCGGTGCTCATACCTTGGGAGATGGATAAAGAACGGCACGCTGGAGATGATGGAGAGATTAAGGAGGAGAAGATTCAGGAGAAAGGTTTGCTAGAGGAGATCGAGTCGATTTGTCGTCTCAGCATCCTGGATACAAGCAACCTGGATTTCACACAGATTCAGAAGAACACCAGCTTGGACAAGTCCTGAGAAGATCACAAAACACTCTCTCGTTTCTTATGTACGACTTCACACCAGCAATCTGTCTGCATGAAGTATGAAGTGTTCATTTCAACTGTATTTTGTGTAGTTAATGTGAATAGACGGTCCTGTAATTTTTCACATCTACTAAAACTGTAGAAAAATTGTATCTTTCAAAACTGATGGGTGGGAAGAACAAAGATCAGAAGTGATAATACTGTAATGGTTCAAAAGGGATGTATTACAACATTGTCATCCAGTTATATTTATTGTAGCCGTATTCCAATTAGACGTTTAACACCAGTGATTTGCACTAAAACATGATAGTTTGAAATCACTGTAGATCTATTTAGATAAATCACTGTGGATGTGGTCTACGTATATTTTACTAAATCATACGAAAGTATTTAAGCGAAATTCAGTTTAATATGATGCCTTAAAGAGTTTTCTTTTCCTTCTTTACAGTATTTTCAGACTGGGACTATACCCAACTAGCTTACTGCTAGCATGCAACAAGTCTTAAACAGAGATATTTATGTAGGATAGATGGAGAACTGGTTCTTCATTTGCATTGTGGGTAATAAGTCCACTTGCTATATTTTTGAAAAATTGTATTTTTTCAACACAGTTCTCAGGTTTCCGCTTTTATCCAACCTAAAGACGTTAGTGTTTAATTTTATCCTCACCAGAACAAATTTTAATTAAATTCCAATTACTATTCCTCTTACTATTTACAATTACTTGTTAACTATGGTGGTTAAGTCTAATAGCCTTAAAAATGACGGCCAAAGTATATTAAAGTTATTAATGTGTTTATATAGGAACCTTGAAATTTCTTGGGCTGTAGCTGCCCAGTGGGAAGAGGAAAACCTGTTACTAATAAAACATTTTAAAACCCTAATTAACCTCTTACAGTTTAGTACTAAATTTAATCTGTGGCCTGAAACATACTCTACACAAGTACGTGAACGCCTGGGCTTCTAAGCAATGCAAGCTTGATTCTCCACGTGAAGTTGCTTTCTGAACAGTGTCACGATTCACAAACAAGTTGAATTCTCAGTGTATATTAGTTCAAAATCCTAATAATAACACATGCATTGTAAGGACAACGCTCTCTTGATTACTGACAGTAGTATGCAATGTACAATGGGAACAAGCCCTTACAACGCATCAGCTTTTATTTTTGTGTACTCGCGTTGAGTATGTCAAGTTTGTGTCAAGTTTGCAAAGCTTTACTTGTAGTTTTGGTTAAGGAATGGCAAATTGATCCGACTTGTTTCTTTACTGGCTGATGAGGTGTTTAGACCCTAGAGTGTAGTGAATTAGCACACATACTATTGTTTAAGACACTTTCATGACTCTCCACACCTCTGCTGTGGTAACAATATGGTCACTAAAGCTTTCAAAGCATTAAAGTTTAAGGATCTGTGTGCTAATACCTATATTGCAATTCAAGGAACCTTGGAGCATCCAATTGGCTTCTTTCCTGTCACGTACCAATAGAGGTTTACCTCCAGACATTTAAACCAATCAGAATGATTCTAAAGTTGCTCGCTAATATAACAATGCAGATTCCCTCACAGAATTGGTCAGTATTTATATTTTCAGGGCCGTTATTTTCAGTCACCTTTTGAGCAACGTTTGCTTTAGCGTTCAATAGTGTGTAATGCTTCACATGAAGTGTAACTGCTGTTAGATGTTGTGATTCACACACTGCAAAGGAGAAACTAAGAGATGGAAATTATTAATGCTATTGGTTAGACTGCTGATTCCTCAATAGGTATTTATCATTATAACTTTGTCATAAATTGTTTACTTATTTTGGCCTAAAAACACTGTACATCAAGTGGTTACGAAGTCACTGCGTATATTTAATTTTGTATGCGTACATACTGCCTTTTTTTTCGTTTTAGGTCTTAACTTCTTTTTCAAATGTATTTGGTCAAAACTGATGGTACATCATATATTGTAAAACATTGAGTGCAAGCAGAAGTCACTTTTGAAAATTTATTCTTTTCCGCCCTGAATTGCTAACTTAATTATTTAAATGATAGCAAATTTGGGGGAACTTTTTAAATTATAGTACGTTTAGCCCCACACCCATTTAAATGCAAGGTTGTGCCTTAATTGAGTTCAACTGCTAGAGTAGGTGTGGCTATAGCTCTGTTCCAAAAGCTACTGGGCTACCTTATAAGGCAGCATTCTAACCCTCATGGAGTCTCATAAATGTGTGGTTTGAAATGTTCTACGTAGGCAGCGACACAAGAGCACATCTGTTACTGTATGCACAGAAATGCAGTGCAGGTAGGCAGCTCACTAGAAGCAAAGGTACTTTGTAACTTAGTATTTTGTGCTTTCTAAATCACTAACACCATTTGTGGTACTCTAGTGAAATAAATACCAGATTTTCAATGTAAATTTGCTGATTGTATCGCTATGATATTGTGGTTAATGGAATTCAAGCCTGATGTAGTACAATGTCAAAAACAAATTGTGCTTTTCTTTTTTTGCCTGATAACCTGGGAAATGGTTAATACAAAAAGGACCATCAGCATGTTTATAAGAATCAAGCACACAGATTCTGATCGGAGGC
>JAZGTK010008223.1:5064-18513 GCA_036877625.1 Ambastaia sidthimunki
GTTTAAGGTTGAATTTGTGCAACACTTCAGACAAAAGTCTTTAGTCAATTCAGTGTTCTGTAACAGAGACCAAACATAAAATGAATTTGAACTGTTTAAATATCGCTTTTAACCATCAAACTTATTTCATCCCTATATCTCTCATTTTTTATCCTATCCAAAAACAACTATCAGGTACTGTGATGGTAAAGCAACAGCTTGAAGATTGTTTAAAGTTTGTTTTCGGCTTTAATGGAATAATGCATTATATAACAGACTTTAGACTTGTTGATTAATATGCTTGACATTGCAGGTGCTCTCATTGTTGATATTTAATTATATTGACTATATCAGCTTCATCATAGACAATTAGGATCAGGACTGGATCAGCACACAAGCATTGACTCACAAAGCAAAGGTAAAGGGCCGGTGACCCTTTCCCAGCATGAATTGCGACCTGCAGATCTGTGCACAATCATGCAGATTACTCTAAGGATGTTGAAACACACTGGAAGACAGCCAAGTGTATTGATCATACATTCAGTGTGTCTGTAAGCACACACACACTGTGTGGTTCAGGGCTATTGTGGATTGTGAGGGTGTTGATTGAGTTAAGCACTCCCTTAAGTCTCACTGCAGAGATAACACAAACTTAACACAAACTGTGTGTGTGTGTGTGTGTGTGTGATGCTAAAGAGAGAGACACACCTGTGCTGTTAGCAGGAAACATCAAGAGAAACAAGACCAGATATTCTGGTAATGAGCTGGGTTGAGTGTGTGTGTCATACAGGTACAGTGTGTGTGCAGATGGGTGATGTTATTATATTTTTTCTGGGCAGTGTGTGTGTTAGACAGCTGTCCCCATGACGGAAATTGATTATGAAACATACTTAATTATGTTTTTTATGTAACAATACAAAAAAGCTTCAGTGAGGGTTACGTTTAGGGGTAGGGTGGGGGTTAGGAATATTCAGTTTGTATAGTAAAAAATTCCATGTCTATGGAAAGTCTCCACAAAGCATAAAAACTGAAGGTGTGTGAGGTGAGGTGGTTTGAGGTGTGTCTATGTGTGTGTTGGATTGATTCCTTTGTTCTATTTATAGGGGAGTTGCTAAGTGGTTTTTAGGGTGGTCTGTGTGCTTTCTAGATGGTTACAGGCCCAAGGCTTTACCTGCTAGTCCATGTAATATTCTTGTCTGTAGATGCTGTTCTTACATATATTTTTACCAATTTTATCATCCTTTTGGTGAAAATCTGATTATCTAGAAAACTAATATCATATCTGGCCCATACCAGCACAATGATTTGAGGTTCAGAATAACACTGCATCATTCATACTGTATCATCAGTGCAGGATTAGTTCTGTGCTGAAGTTTATTATTTACTGTAGGTTTTGTAAGATGTTTTTATGTCCATTTCCTGTTTAAATCACGAAATGAAACAGAAGTTGTGATGGTTTTTGCTTTTGGAATGAGAAAATATTTTGAGCAGGAATTTCGTCCTTCACTGCCTGGTCATTAAACAGTCAATATAGTCCCACCCTCATGCTGAGACTGTACCATACTATACATAATCTATTAAAGAGATGATGTTTTGAGGGCGTGGAAAGGTTAATTTTCTGATCAAAGATAACAAGATGACATAAATAAAAAATAATGACATGTATACACTGCAATATTCCATAAGAAATAAGAATAGTATATTTTGATTTCATGGTGACTCTAACTCCTATCTGTCTCACTTTGTCTCTCAGTTAGATGGAGGAGAGAGAGAGGAGCAGGAGTCGGTCTCCTCGGAGGGTTGGTCGGGTGGAGCAGGTGGTGGGAAAATGGCTGCGTCGCTCTCGAGACTCTCTCAGCAGGTGGAGTCACACACACTTAAACACACACAGATTCAGGTATAAATCAGGTACAATGATTCATAAGCAGAGACATATTTCACACACAGAGATGGATTAAACAACAGCTTAAAATCAACTAAAATATATTTACATAAAGAGTATTTCAGGCAGTCATGATGTTTAGATTAAAACCAATTTCAGCTGAGCCAGTCACCTCAGAGCATGATGGATCTCGCACGTGTTTAAGATGTTATATATACACGTGTTGCTCCTGGTCTCTAGATTGGCCGTGCCATAAATTTCATAGCATAGACTTGAAGTAGTGTATTGAAGCCATTAGGGGTTACAGCTATATAAAAATCCATACATTTTGTCAGAGCATTTAGCAAAATTAATATCAGCCCTGTCAAATATTTTAGTGTTATATTGCTTTGAAGCACACACTTGTGCAAAATTGAATCTTTAAATATTCAGGGGTTCTGGAGAGGACTGAGATTGTTGCTTTAGAGAATTTCTCATGTTTATTTCCATCTGCTGTAGTATTTTCTTTTTCACCCACTGGTACAACCATTAGTGATTTCCTGCTCTGCATACATACATTAAATAAGACAATTTTCTTGAATTATCATTTGTTCTTAATTTCTTTTTTTTTTTTGAGGAAACATCTCTGCAGATGTTTCCTAATCTGGAATTTTATATTACTTATTCTACAATACTATGCAGTAAGTTTACTTTGCAAAGTATGTATGAATGTTCTACACTACTGCACTGCAACAATGTACAGAAAACAACCAGAGCACACAGTATCCCAAAATGTACAGCATCCACAAAATTAAGCTCAAATGAGCAGGAAACTCACAAACATAAAATATATACCTTCCAATGCACTGTAAATGCCAAATGCATATAATCATAACAAACGCATGTTGTTAAGATACTAAACTTATTCAAATCTACAATTTTAATCGCTCTCTCTTTCTCCCTGGTAGAGAGCGTATTCTGGGAGGCAGGAGGTTGCGCTCCAGGGAGGCAGGACAGCAGAACTTCCCTGTGAAGATGACAGTGGAGGTGATTAGAGATTCTGTGCTGGACTCCCACGGTTTTACTCTCTCATCACAGCACCCCCTGCTGGTCAGGGACGTCACTTCAGGTACACACAAGCTGCATGTGCAGTCAGGCTTATGGATCTCACTGGAGTAATCCTCTGCTCACCTGTTTTTTAAGTACCACAGATTATGAACTCAGAGTAACATGTTTTAGATATTGTCACTAATGGGTAAGAGTTTCCAATGGGAAACTCTACAGTAACAAAAAACACTAATGAGATTCTTATTTGTTTCTCTCAGATGATTTGCATTGTTGCAAAGTAGCTTTACAGAGACTCATTTAACTAGTTAAAAACTAGTTAATACATAAAAGAGGTTTAGAAATAAGAAAAATATAAAGATAATAACAAGAAAAATATAAAAAAAACATGGTGTTATGGAGTGCATGGTTTGATCAAAGTCTCACATTGATAAATGTGTGGCCCAAACTACTGTACATGCATTGTTTTGGTGTGTGGCATGATGTGGCTGGAGTTGGAGCCCATAGTTGAGAGAGAGAGCGAGCGAGAGAGGTATGCCAGGCATCGGTGGTTGGATGTGACAGGACAGAGAGCGATCACAGACTAAGAAATGTTATCAGAGCATAATGGCGGATTGTGTTTGGGAGGGCGTTGGGGGTTTAATTATCCATATATTGGGGACAAATTTGTACCCAAAAACCAGCAAGACCTGACAAATCTGAGCAAATCTCTGACAACTCTCCTTTTGGGGACACCCTCGTTTGTAAAAACACTATAAAAATATACAAAACAATATTATTATAAAATTTTAAAACTACAGAAAGTTTTACAGTGTATAAAAATAATAGAAGTCTGTGGAATGTCCCCATTTAGATAAACAAGCAAACATCTGTGTGTGTTTTGGCATACAGACAAATGAGTGTTAATGTCAGAACCAAAATACAGCAACACATTCAGAAATGCCAGATGTCACATGAATAATGAATAAACAGTCCAAACACTCTCCCAGTTACACTTATAACATGTTTATTAGCAGACGACCATCACTGCAGGGGAGGGTGGGCATTCATACTGTACGCTTCATACATGCAACAACATATAACAAAAGTGCAAACAGACATCTATCAAATAAGCAATAAACACAACATATACAAACAGACATCATGGTGGCCAGTTTCGCAGGAGCCACACTTTTCAGAATCTTTACATATGTGTTTTTGTAGGAGGTCCAGCTGATGGTCAGCTCTTTCCTGGAGATCAGATTCTGAAAGTGAACAACAAAGCCATAGAAGATCTTTCCCCAGAAAATGCTGAGAAGATGATAAGGTAACACAAAAAAACAAGATTCTGCTTAATTCTTGATAAGCAGATTTGATGAGCTTGTACATTACACAGTGTGTGTGGGGGATATAACCTCATGGTTTCTGTAATGATGTCATTTCTTTGCTTTATGCTCTGCCCACAGAGAATGCCGGGACTCTGTGACCATGACGATCCTTAGAAACATGTCGGTGGGTACTGTCTTTTGATTCCATCTGATTCTACTCTAGATGAGTAAGTCATTGGATCTTGCATCTTTGATGTGCATATCAGATTTGTAAAATTCTGTTTGTTTCCTAGAACCCAAAGTCATCGTTCATCACAGCTGAGAAGAAAGCTCGTTTAAGGAGAAACCCCATTAAAGTGCGCTTTGCTGAAGAGGTAGTTGTCAATGGACACACTCAGGTGAGGAAAACACATGCATTTAACTCTCCCTCAAACTCAGGCTTCACACGAGGCCTTATCAGGAGTGACACAATAACGCTTTAATTCGAGGTGTCCCTCCTACCAGCCAAGAGTCACCAACAGCATCGCATGGCGGCGTATTTGGTTCTGGTTTCTGTTTTAGTCACATGACACCGGGTATTTACGTTCTGAAATCTAATTGGTCCAAAATTCTACACTTCATAAATGTGAATTAAACAACACATTTGTTCCGATTGGCTGTTAGTTTGCACCTTGGAAAACATTTCACCTTTTAGTAAAAACTACTCACCTCACACCTAGTTAGCACTGTACTGTTGCTTGTAGGCGTTTCTACTCAACTGTAGGAACATTATTATATTCAGCTCTCCTTTACTGTTTCCAGGAAAACTCTCTTCTATTCCTGCCCAATGTTCTGAAGGTCTACCTGGAGAATGGCCAGACCAAAGCCTTCAAATTTCACAAGACCACCACTGTCAAGGTACCAGGCCGTTTATTGTACCATCAGTTGTTTTACTCAAGTAAAACAACTTGGTACAAAACATTGTACCAAGTTTTGCATCTAGATCTTTCTGAGCGTGACTACAGTGATGTTGTTCGAATGCCTGTGTTTTCAGGATATAGTGTTAACTCTAAAGGAGAAGTTGTCCATTCATTCTATTGAGCATTTCTCACTGGTGCTGGAACAGCAGTACAACATCACCAAACTCCTGTTACTGCATGAAGATGAGCTGATACAGAAGGTAGAACACACAGACACATCAAGTGACTGGATATGTTGGGGAATGACTAACTGATTAAGTTAACACTAGTTTGATGCTACTAACTTAGTGTTAACTTAACATAGTGTGATAGTAGTTCAGCTATTTTCCTAACTGGGTTATGACACAAACAGTTAAATCAGAGTTAAATTAGAGTTTGGAATTGATTAATTAAAAGGAACAGTTTGAACCGATTTATTCTCTTGATAAAATTAGTTTTTGCTACTAAAGCTTAAATCATAGACACTATTAAACATCTATGTTATAACTCCATGTAATGAAGTGTTTTATCAATAGGTGGTGCAGAAGAAGGACTCACATGACTATCGGTGTCTATTCAGGGTCTGTTTTATCCCCAGAGACCCAATGGAACTTCTGCAGGATGACCCTGTGACCTTTGAGTATCTTTTCCAACAGGTAACACACTGCGTGTTTGTGTGGATTAAATATGTGGTTTACAAGGACACAAATGTGTATAATGACATGTATAACAATGGTTATGGTATAAATGATTATGGTATAAACATGGTTTATGGGGACACTTCCTGTGTCCTCATAAATTAAATCGATTAAAAAACATAAATGAAAGTAAATTTTTGTTAATTAAAAAAGTTCTGTGAGGGTATGTTTAGGGAATAGAGTATACAGTTTGTACAGTATAAAAAACATTTTGTCTATGGAGAGTCCTCATAAACCACATGCCAACATGCATGTGTGTTTATAGTGGTTATGTACCCCTGCAATAGAATACTGTAAAATATAAATAAAGCTATGTTTTAAGATCATGGGCTGTATGTGTGCATGTGTAGAGTGTGAGTGACGTGTTGCAGGAGCGCTACGCTGTCGAAATGAAATGCAACACAGCATTGAGACTAGCTGCACTTCACATGCATGAGAAGTTGGCGACTTGCGGACAGACCACAAGGGCATCTGTCAAAAGCGTTGTGTAAGACAACACACACATACACAAATACTTCATTATAATCCCAGTGCTCTAAGGCTTTGGTGTGTTTGTGTGTCTCAGTAAAGAGTTTGGTTTAGAAAGCTTCATCTCTCAAACACTGCTAAGGAATATGAGAGACAAAGACCTGCGTAAAGCCATTAACCACCACATGAAGAAGATCCAGTCACTGCTTGAGCCACGCCAGAAGGTGAGTGTGTTAGGCATTTACTTTAAGAGTGGGGCTTCATGTTGTTTGTCTTGGTGTTCTGGACTTGTTCCTATTAAACTTAGCATAAAACTTGTTCAATACCATTTATAGTACAGACATAATTTGTCAATATTTTGTCATTCAGGACATATTCTATGAGCTCTATATGGCTGTGTACAGAATGAGATACTAGTTTACTACTGCATAAATACTGTGCCGTATACAATATCCTGCTGATGGTTTAAATAAAGATTATATAATAATTATTATTATTATTATATATTGTTCTGCAATAAAAGTTTCATGACCCCATAAAGAAGTCTTGAAGAAAAATGTAATCCATATTATTTTAGTTCCATTAACTTTAATAGTTGCATTGTGGGATACAGTATATAAAATTTCTCCCCCCCCCACCCCGCTTGTTCAGGTGATCTCTGTGTCTCAGGCCCGGTTGGCTTATCTGACCCAGATGGCTGAGCTGATGTCATACAGTGGGAGGACATACAGTGCCACCATGCTGGTGAGAGTTCAGTCCATCTGCCATGTTTAGCCCCAATAACAAACAAAATCTGCAGGGCATCTATGCCATGTCTGTATTTCCATTTCTTGCTGATGGTAACAATTTTGTTAAATGTTTTGTTGAATGAAGTTTTGTAAAACAACCTCCAGCTGTTAGGGGTATTACAAAGGACCTTGGGGTATTTACAAAGTAGCCAGAGATTTATTTGGAAAAATGTGAAATATTTCCTAATGTTTTGTCTGGTAAACATGAATGGAAATTTGTAAGGAATTGGATTGTTTCTGATTCCACTCAATGTTAGTGGTTCCTTAAATGGTTAGTTCACCCACAAATAAAAATTTGTCCATCATTTACTCACCCTAATGTCATTCCAAACCTGTATCACAATTTTGCCTACGTTGTTAATTAAACAGTGGCAAAATTGTGACTTTCTTGACCCATTGACTTCCATTGTATGGACTTAAAACAACTGAAAAAATGATGGAAATCTTTTGGGGGTGAACTATCCCTTTAAGGATTCTATTAACAATCCCTCATGGTTTATTGGTTCATTGGTTGTGTCAGTGCTGTTGTGCGGAGCTTGTTGCTGTGCTGAGTCAGCTAATACTACAGATAAAAACATGTTTTTCATTGCCGCTGTAGATTCACCAGTGATGTTCTGTTCACACCAGCAGCAGATTACAGACATCTACAAACCCTATCAAAAGAGGGTCATAGATTTTCTATATAGCTTACCTGTAAAGCTCATATATATGTATTGATTTGGATAGAAGCATCTGCCAATATTTGATTAGCTGATAATAATGATCATCTTTGTTTTTTATATGTTGCCGTATGACTTTGATTGGAGAAAATGTGTGTTCCAGTTGCAGGACAGAGAGTCATTGGTGAGTTTGCTGGTAGGTGCAAGATACGGAATCAGCCAAATCCTAAACCACCAGCTGAATATGATCTCCACCATCATAGACTTCCACTACATCACCCGCATCGAGGTGCTGGCAGAGTCTGACAGGGTCAGCATGGTCAAGATTTACCTGCAGGACATTCAGGTGTGTACATGTCCACAAAGAGATTCAGAGAAAAGGCTCAGTGGAAAATTTATGCTCCTTTAGACTATTAGAATAGATTAACATGCACAAAAAAGTCCTGCAATGCTTGCATGACCTTTTTCACCCTCTCTGTTTAAACCATTAGACTGTTTCTGTTTCTCCCACAACATCTAGCCTATAGCTCTACTAATGGAATCTGTAGCAGCTAAAGATTTGGCCTGTCTGTTGGCCGGATACTGCAAACTGATGGTGGACCCCAACATCAACGTCTTCCGCTGGGGACCCAGACCTAAGATGAGACGTATCCCTGCACAGGAAGGTAGAACACAATGTTACAGTGTGGATTGGCTCTAAATCAGGTCATTTCAATCATACAGTGTCTGCAGTTGTTTTTTTAAACCAAAAATTGGTTGTAAAAATAATTCCACTTTTTTTTACATTGCATAGTTTATATATACGGTACATGTTTACTGTATCGTTTACTATGTAACTGTGTGTATCGTTTACACAGTAACTGTTTACTGTGTTTGTTTGTTTGTTTGTTTGTTTGTTTGTTTGTAATGTGCAGGGTATGTTTCTCGGTGTGGCAGTGATTCAGAAGACAGTTTAGAGGAGGATTATGTCATGGATGGTCTGCTGGATGCTCAACTGTCAGAAGACACAATGTCCAATCAAACAAATGATGGCACGGAGGAAGGAGAGGAAGACGAATGTAACACTGAAGCCGAACCAGACAGGGTTAGAGTGATTATAACACATCCATATTTGGAGGACAAAGGAGAGGAGACAGGAAAAAGCGAGTCTGTCGGGGATGAGGATTACTTGGCGACTATGGACAACCTTTTGGAGACAGGTTGGTACACAGATCCTCGAGTCAACAGCAGTTTCTCCAGTTTGTCCAGTAATTCCCTGAATGCCCTGGAGGAAAGTATCAAGGTGGCCATTGGTGAGCTGGGCCAGAAAGATGATCGTCAGGAGCAGAAGCCCAGTTATGGTTTTGGATCTAAGACGTCAAGTCTGGATGTCCATTATCCATACCTGCTGGAGGTGACAGAGTGTTTGGATCAAAGAGGCAATTTAAATAAACCTGTACAACCTTCTGACCTGACCCATGATAATCAATCAGGTATACGCTTCAATGAGCTCTCGCAAATGTCTGACAGCTTGCCAAGTCCACCTGCTCCCAGTGAGGATGCATTGAGCTATGAAGAAGATGGGGAAGAAGGAGAAACAGGAACAGATGGTGGCATTTCCAGCATGTCAGTGGAATTTGAGGTGCCGTTAGCCTCCTGCAGCGCCAACAGCATAAAGACTAAGTCAGCAGGGGTGAATTTTCAAGCATTCTTCTCCAGGATTCACAGCCAGGATTCTTCAGGATTCTTGTCATGTAGACAAGAGGGCAGCAGTTTTACAAACAACCAAACAAATGAAGCTAAACAACAGGGACCTTCTTCAAAGATAACAGCACAAACTGCACTGAAGAGATTTAAGTCATTAAATATCAAAGTTAAAGATTTTAGAGGAAGTGGCTCAGAATCAGAGGAAGAATTTTTTGATGCTCAAGATCGATTTACCCCTCCCATAACAGAGCAAGGACCTGCAGGTCAGTAAGCACTCTATGAATACCACTGAAAGGCTGAACATTCTGAACAAGGTCCAAAATGAACGTTGTGTCACAGTGGCTTTTGAATTTGGTGAAATTTTGCTGGCCATAAATACTTTTATCCTGTAGTGAATTGAACATTTTGCAACAGATTCAAATCTTTTAGCAACAGATTTGAACAGATAGAAAATAATACAATAAGCTGTTTGTACTACTTTAATTTAATTTACTGTACAATGAGAGTCAAACTGTTATTTCCCAGACCATTGTTTTTACATTGTATACAGTACATTTTATTGCAACTGGCCAGGAACTGCATTACTTACTTTTGTGTGGCATGTTTTAATATAGGACCATGGTTAAAAGTGTTGTTTTGAATTAAATATCATCTTTTTATTGATGTTTTTACACACACACTGTTTTCTCTTTTATATTTTCTTGCAGAAAAATGTTCAGATTCAGAGAACAAACAAGACACTATTAGTGACATCAAAGTGAGTGTGGACAAGAAAGCTCATGAATTCAAGGACAGAAGACAGAAGAAAAAAAGAGGAGGCAGCACCTCACTAATCAATACAGAGAACATCAAGGAGAAACCTTCTGAATTGGAGGTAAATCAGCCCTCACTGATTTTACCTCCTAAACCTGCACCTATGGAACCAAAGCCTTTATCTCCTAACCATTCCATGGTTCAGAAACCCCAGCAATGCAATGGTGACATCACTGGTCGAAATGCTCACCTGTCATCACAGCTTTTGGAGATGGAGCCAGACACTATGGAGTTTAAACCAGTCACTGGACCTGGACCACCAACATCTTCTTCCCTAATTACAGCAGTTCGCCAAGCTACTCTTCCTCCACAAAGCTTGGTAGACCCAGAGACACATCACAATGGACCCAAACTACAAAATGGAATATCTAACCGTGCCGCTGGTCTGAAAAAGTCTACTTCAAATCATGTGCATGTAGAAGGATTTCATACTCAAGACATTAAGTCAACTTCGAAAGAGCCGAACAGTACCAAAGAAATAATTCAAACTAGAAACATAACAGGAGACAACAAGGGATCTCTACAACAGCCCAGAAAAACTGAAAATAAACTTCCCTGGTTGACCTCAAAGCCCCCAATACCTCCCAAGCCTTCATCTATTATTTTACAGTCAACACCAATTTCAAGTGATGCCCCATCACAAAAACCTGAAGCCAAGAAAAATTTTCCCCCTAATGGTCTTTCCCTACATCCCTGGTCTCAAAGAAATGGTACCTCACCACCTGCTACACTAAGCAAGGGTGTTTCTCTAAGTCATGAAAACCTGAGAACTGAACTAAAAATTAAAAGTGCCACAGTCAAAGCGACGAGTGTGTCAAACACACCTACCCCTTCTCCCTTACCTTCTCCTTCTGTTCAGTCCGTAAGTATTGTACCTGAAGATCCAGCACAAGTTGGGGCTAGGTTCCCCAGCAGAACAGGCTCGTCTGGACGTCTGTCAGCTATAGCCCTGCGTGGCAAAATTCAGGATATGCCTTGGTACCTCACCCGTTCCCAAGAGATCTTGGGAACAATAGCACTTAACAACACTATTTTGTCAACAGGCAACAATGACATTAATGCAACAAATGAGAATCATGAATCCATGAAGGTTTCCCCTAAAGCCACTTCCGTACCATCTTTGATTGACTGGAAGGAAAAAGATGCTGAAGTTGTTGTTGCAAAGCTCAAAGATGGACCAGAAGAAGTGACCCCAGTTGCTGTTAAAGACACCAGTGGTAAACCACCAGCATCATTAAGCCACCCTGACCTAAGTCAGAAGTTGTCTGTAGAAGCCACTGAGTTGCACAAACATTTTGGGACCTGCAAGTTAGAACAGCCTCAGTCACAGAAAGGCAACCCTACAGAGATAAGACTTGACAATGCACCCTCTCTATCTTCTACAAGTCCTTTCCATCGGGATGTATGCGGCTGTCATACAGTCTATGCCAACTGTTTCAGTGGAGACATGGAGGACAGTTGCAGCTTTGATGACGACCTGACTGTGTATGAGTTCTCCCGTCAAAAACAGATTAGTAAACCACCTCAACCCACACCAGTTCCACCCTCGTCTCTTTCTGCTCCTTCTCCAAATGTCCTATCCTTGCTCAGAGACTCACCTCGTCCTCTGTCCATGTCCTCCGAGC
The DNA here is from genome assembly GCA_036877625.1 of Ambastaia sidthimunki. Lineage (NCBI taxonomy): Eukaryota > Metazoa > Chordata > Actinopteri > Cypriniformes > Botiidae > Ambastaia > Ambastaia sidthimunki. Next base: position 16,952 of record JAZGTK010008223.1, read on the forward strand.
TTAGTCCTCTTCTGATCCCACCCAGGCCCTTGGAACCTCTTCCTCTAGACTACAGATCTATAGATAATCCTCTCCGCTTCTTGCAGGGCCATCGTTATGTCACCAATCAAAAAGGTGCAGGGCTCAAAGAAGGCTATGCTTCTTTGCTGCGGGACATTGATGACCTACTTTTGGTGTTGAGGAAAGGACCATCTTCGGTATACCCTCTGAGCCAAAAGGGACAATGTGAAAATGGCAATGGTGTGATTGGACAATCACTTTCAGAGACAGAGAGATGCCTGGTTCAGGCTGAAGCACGAAGGTTGGCATCAGGATGCCAGAAGGCCACAAGGGTAGGTTGGGCACCTGATGATGCTCTTTTGTCACTCGGTAACAGCTTTGGAGCTCTGGTGCAGCTAGCCTCTACTTGTATGCGAGTTCCCTGTTCAGACTGTGGAGGTTGTCATGGTGATATCGATGCAGATGAAGCCCTGGGGAAGGTTAAGGAGATTGTAGACTTATATAAAAAGTTTGTGACTGCTGTACAAACAGCGAGAGAGGGTGAAGGTGTCAGGCTATTGGCCAAGCAGTGTACTGTTCTCATTTCCACAGTCTTCTCTCTCACACAGCTGTTTAGGACACGGACACCAGACATAGACAATGGAAATGTACCTCTGAACTTTTAAACTTTTCAGCTTCCTAGGTAAAGCCACAAAGTGAGAGTATACAACTGTACTTTAAAAGTAGCGATGCCTCTCTGGCATCTAAAAATGAATTGTGTGCTGGCACACAAGAATAATTGTAAGTGCTGTGAGGATGGAGCTAAAATTGTGCCTTAACTAAATAAACAAATCCAGCATTTTGCAAACAAATGCAAACTGCTTTGCAAAGGAAATTTAATTCTCGAACAAACAGAGATCTTTGCAAATGCAAAAGGCAATTTGAGAGAAAAACAATTCTCACAAATGCAGTTTTGCAACTTTCATCTTCAAAAGGAGTATCACTTGGAGCTATCAGGCATTTAACGCTAGTTCTGGGGAAAAGCCCCGAACATTTTGTGCCTTTGTGCCTTCTCAGTGGCAGCAGCTGAGAAAAGACACATTCACCAATATGGAACAATGTGCATCATGATGAATATATGAAGACTGGTTACTGCCACTTGTACATTCCAGTCCAGCCAACCTCTGAGTTAAAGAGTGCTTCTGTTTCTATTTTAACTCTATTAACAATATCCATTTATTTTTGTGAAATTAGTCATGTAGATATGGTTTCATGCATGATTAACATTTTGCACAAATCTTGTTTAAAGCTCTTAAATGACCATGATCCCGACTGGTTGGTTATTGCTACCTGCACTGACCACCCCATTCAGCCAGCTGCTGCTAAACTCAGAGTTTGAAACATCCATCTCACTCACACAGGGCACACAGCCACAGGGCAAAGAACTGAACTAATTTGTTGTGCATCTGTTCATATAGTACTACTCAGCAGCAATCACCATAAGATTTAAGATTAATTCTTCATCTGATCTGCCACATTCATTTTTTTTTTATTTAAACTAACTCTGAAAAATGAATGCATTA
>JAZGTK010008224.1:3586-18512 GCA_036877625.1 Ambastaia sidthimunki
TTGAATCATAGAAATTTAGAGAACAGAAATCTCAACCACACCACCATCAGTTCAAGACAAAATCATTTTACTAAATCATTTGTGATTTTTTACAAAACATACATAGAAACAAATGACAAGGTGCATATTGTAGCATTTTTAGAAATTTATGGCACAAGTGACAATAAATAGTTCTTTAACATTAATGTTCCAAAAAAGTAATAATCAAATAATAATAATAAAGTATAAGAAAGAAATACAACAAAAAGTCACATTGAAATTCTTTCTCAGAATTCCAAGCATTCGGAATTCCAAAATATGTCAGTGGTTTTGATCAGTCGCTCTTCTCAAAGCTTCTTTTAATAGAAAAAAACTAATATTTCTGAAAAAAGAGAGAGACGTCTTTTTTCTGGCATATATAATAAACAAATAAAAACATATTCAGTGTCACTGTTTATATTTCTGTTTTAAATTTACCTGCATTTGTTCATAAATCCAGTCAAGGAAGTGGGTCACATTTCCATAGACTCCAGGCTTGTTTCTGAGAGCACATCCGACCCCCCAGCTAGTGTCCCCAACCAGCCACCACAGAGAATTCTCCTTTGTGACCAGAGGACCTCCACTGTCCCCCTGTGTGTGACAAGAATTATTTTATTTAGCCTCAGAATACATGTTCCATTTATTTACTCTTTAAACACTCAAGAATCTAGTTTTCTGTGTAGTGTATGCTTCTGACCTGACAGGAGTCCACTCCACCCGCCAGTTTGCCAGCACAGATCATGGTCTCTGTGATAAGCCCGTTGTACACCTGACGACTGTTACACGTCATTCTGTCGATCAGCTGGATTTTGGCTTCCTGCAGAGTCTGTGAAGCAGATCCTTCCAGGAAAATAAACAATTCCATGATCACACTTTTCAGTTTCAAAAAGATTTTTCAGCTTAAAAAAATGATTTACCCCTTTCTTATAATTTTTAAAGAATCTTTACATGACATTTGTTTAAAAAAACTTGTAAGAATAAATTAAACTTAAGGCTTTTTATAATTAAACTTTTGATGTGTTGTAAATAATCTCTATTGTAAAAGAAAAAGACAAACCTCCACTGGTCAGCGCCCCCCATCCTGTGACATAACAGTCTCTTGGAGCAGAGAAGTACATCCCATAATTTGGCAAACACACTGGCCTGACACTTGCTGAAAAAAAGAAACAAAGAAACAGTTAAACAGTCTATTAGAAAATAGTCTGGAAATAATACTAGAAATAATATTAAGTGTGAATAGGGCATTTTTGCAATGCAATACAAAAAACGTTTGTATGATCCCACAATAACACCACTAGGTGCTACATTTTCAGTCACCACAACATGGCCGAAAAATGAGTGAGTGTGTCTTTAAATTTAAAGACAAAGTCAAACTCGTTTAGTTTGACAGAGAAAGTTCAGAGAAAACAGAAGTCTTACATGTCATCCTGAGTGGACTGTTAAGTTTCATCAGGGCAATATCATTTTCATTAGTTTCTGAGTCAAAGTTGTGCATAACAATTCGGCCCACAGAATTTCCCATTGCAGACTGCATCTCACTTTGGGTCAGATATCCAGCATACACCGTCCATTGCCTTGGACTCAAAAATCTACACAGCAATAGTTCATGTTTTTAATTAGTAGAATTCATCATAATTTCATTAAATAAAACAGATTTAGTGATAGCACTCACTCCTCGACACAATGAGCTGCAGTCAGGATCCAATAAGGAGTTATAACTGACCCTCCACACAAATGTTTTCTGGATATCTGCAGGCTAACCTGCCATGGCCACACCCCCTTAGAAGTAACTGGGACTCCGCCCACAATACGGCTCCCAATATTCCTTCCACACTCTAGAGTTCAGAATTCAAAAACCAGCACTCAGTTTGTTTGCTTGTGTCACAACTGCTTTAAAAATGTGGTGAAATGTTACGAGTGTGAGAATGTTAACAGAATAGTTGAATTGTTGCACAGTTACAATCAAGCTACCTTTTTGATAAAGCACTTAGCTTCACTACAAACAACAGAACTAGCAAAAATAGCTACATTTAAGTTAAAGGCCCAAATTTTTTACTATACGTTTACATATTGAACACATAAAAGATTTTTTTGTTAGACAAAACATAAAAAAATATTTATCTAACACAAACACAACTAGGATCCAAATTTAAATGAACAGCAACAAACTAAAACACAAATTTATACTAATAAGTAACTAAACATTAATGTCGTTTAATTTTGTTAATCACAAAATGTAAAATTCTGTTATGCTTTACTAAAATCTCTCTGTTAGACACACAGCAGGAGGGAAATACAAAACTCTTATCTTACCAATACATTTCAGTGCCACAACACTGTTAGACGGGCAATCTGAACTGGAAAAACATACAAGAATTTAAAAAAGACATTTTTAACAAACATGGGAAAACAATAAAAAAAGCCTAAACCATGACTCCCATGAATTTATTAAATTATATACTGTATACTGTAGGAAATTCAACGCACTGTAGTTTGGAAACAAAAGATGATGAAATCCCACAAACGCAGAACTCTGTAATGTTACGTACCTTTTAGTGAGAAAACTTTGTGTGGTTGTATTCAGATTAGAAATGTTTAAAGAATCTGTCTTCACCATCATGTATTCTAAAACAGCTGTAGAAGAAACCTCCTCGTAACCTACATACGTATCTCTGTGACATGAACCACACACACACACACACACACACACAATTTTCAAACCAACTCATGAACAAAAATCTTGAGTGTAAAATAAGGCAATGCATGAAAAACTATATAGATGTATACATTTCTGACAGCAATTACAGTAAGTGTTTTATGCTCATATACTGAATGTCTTTTAAAAATAGACTGAGAGATGAGTTGAGTTAAACCATTACCCGCTGTAGCCGATGTCCTCACATGCTTGTTTTCCGAGATTATTATTCCATCCAGCTGAACACACAGACTCCCAACCCCGGTTTTCATTTGAGTAAACCTGAAGGAGGAAATTAGATCCATATAGACGAACTACAAAAGAAAAATGACATACAGTAGTCAGATTAATGTATGCAATGTATTTAGTATTAACGCTAAGGTCATGGGTTTGAATCCCAGGGAACATATAGAAGATGAAGAAACATATAGGACATATATTAAATGCAACATAAGACGCTTTTGGCATTAATTTTCTTCATTATACCGTTGCATTAAATAGGTCAGATTACAGCAGTACAACAGGTTGTGACTAACAATAATTCAGGTTGTGACTTGAATGATTAAAAATTAATTATTATTTTAATATTATATTAGCATAAAGCTGCATTGATGTTAGTGTGAGTCTTACAGCACTGAGCTTCATCTTCTCCTGATGGACAGTCCAGCACGCCATTACACCACTGTGAGTGGCTGAGACATAAATGATCTGCTTTACATTGCCGTTCATGACACCGGAACACCTCTGTCAGTTCACACATACAGGACATTAACAGACAAACAATAAGGTCAATATACACCAGACCTATAGAGGGCACTGTTGTGCACAGTGTAGTTCCAACACTCATCAGACCCACCTGAGAAAGCTGCTTAAACTGTTCTGAATTACTTAAAGTTGCAATGTGTGTCGGATTTCCCGGGAATAGTTCGTTAGCCATATGTAAAGATAAATACTTAAAGTAAACTGCAATTTTATGTTTCAAACAGAGATGGCAACAGAGGCAAAAATGAGGCAGCTTTAAAATGACAGAGTTTGATCAGAGTTGGAACTAAAATCTGTAGGACTAGTGACCCTACAGGACCGGAGTTGAATATCTAGTATGACATCCAAATGTTTGGGTTTCTTACCAAAATACCAAAGCAATGCAGCTATGGAGCCCCCAATGACCAGGAGGGTGATGATTGTGGCCAGAACACATGGCCATACTCTCTTCCTGCGAACTACCAAAGAGTCAAAGTGTTACTTCACAATATATGAAACTCACAGTATTGAAACAGTATAAGTGCAAATATTCCACCTCTGTAAACGGGTGTAGTGGTGTGGTGAGTATTAACAGGGATTGTTTGAGGTGTGTACTGATACAGGTTCTGAGCAGGTGAATATCTGTCAGAAGGGTTTGAGGGAAAGACGTTCTGGTACTGATCCGGTGGGTTTTGGGGTCCAGGGTGCCGAGGTACAGCAGGGTTCATTCCAGATGAAGGTGCATATGGAGGGGGGCGCCACTCATCGTGTTGGAACCCGTAGTTTACACGAGAAGCGTTTGTGTAGCTCTGAAAGAAATTAACATGATTTTGCCAGTTATTGGGGTATTTAAAGCTGCAATCCATAAGATTTGCCTCTCTGCCGCCATCTATGTTTGAAACATAGAACTGCAGGAGTTCTTCTGGTATTATTTTCACAACATGGATGACAAGTTTAAATTCTGAACGACTGGCATAAGAATAGATTAAAAACACTTTACCATCTACAGTTACCTTAAACAGTTAAACAATACATAAATTACTATTTGTCTTGTCTAAATTACTATTTTGGCATGTTTCTGATGAAGATTAATGAACTATGAAGAAAAAATAGCTTTTCTGTGGAATAATGTGAACTGATAAACTGTATGAACTGTATTATGAAAACGAAGGAGATCAATTTTAATTTATTGTTTTTAAGTGTAAAGGGCAGGATACTAAGGCTTCCTGCAGCTGAAGCAGTAAATATTTCCTTACAATAATGACTTGCGTGAGAGCAGATTACTGACTCAGACCAAACAGAAACTTATTAAGAAAGTCACATGGTCAAAGCTGGATTCAGGCCAGTTCTCTTGCAAATACATTTTAATGTTTTCTTAGTTATATAAGGTAAGTTTAGCAGTAAGGGACAAATAAAATGTTCTACAATCAACTTAATAGACCTTGATTAAAGCTGGTTAGATCCAGGAATGATCCAAAAACCAGCTTGATCACCTTATCGGAGACGTTCAATGAAATTTTAATTTTCTTTACTTGAAAAATTGCTAGGAAATTTGTTGTAACAAGTAAAAAGGTAGTTTGTTAAAAGTTGCATAACCTACTCATTACCACATAAATTATAGGGGGTTTTAGGGTTGTGGCCTCACAATGAAAGCTTTAATCAACCATTATTTTGCATAGTTTTTCCTGCAGTGTAATGTTTCTCATACATACAAATCTAGCTACCATTTCTTTTTGAAAGATAAGATGACAATGCTAGTGAATCAGCATACAAAAACTATTTTGTTAATCACCAGACTGGTTAATGCTTTATAAATAATACTAATCAAGTTAAGACTGGTTCTGTGTGTTTCTCGACTGACAAATACATTCTTAAAATCATTCATAAAATTAAAATCATGACAGATCCACACGTGTCATGTGATCATAAACACTGTCAGAAAAAATTATTGGATGATGTCATTACCGTATTGTTATTCATCTTTCCTCCTTTTGGCTTCCCGGGACTATTAAACTTAATCCAATATGTCCTTGAAGCTTAAAGTTCTGCATATAAAGTGAAACAGTCACTTCCATAACAACACACACAACAAATATAAGAAAACATGAATGATGTGACATAGACATTCTACTCTATTAAAACTTACAAGAACCTTGTCCTGGTGTTAGAGTATAAATGGACACTTCAACCTCTGTAGGTGTAATGAACAGCCAATGCCACACCTCTAAAACTTCACCATGCAGTCAGGTGAACAGAGATATGCAAATATGTATTACCTGGTGACCTGCTCTCAAAAGTTGTGTGTGTGCTAGTAAGTGGTTTACAGCTGAACACAAATGTGTATGACATGTATAATAATGTAAACATGGTTTCTGAGGACACTTCGTGTGTCCTTGTAAACCAAATTGCTTAAAAATATTTTGTTGGGTTTTTTTTTATTTAAATAATGGCAATAGTTTTCTGTGAGGGCTGGGTTTAGGGGAAGGGGATAGAAAATTTGATTAGCTCAGTATAAAAATGTTTACGTCTATCGACTAATTGTGCTTGTTTACCACGGTAATCTACCTAACTGCCGTCTTCTACAGAACATATGTACAGCATTTTGTTGTGATTTAACAACCAAATGGAAGACAAAATGGAAATCAGCCTTCTTCCTCTTGAAAAACACAATAGCTTCTCTTACCTGCAGGATTCACGTCACAATGACAGTTTAAAATATGACAGCAACATGAGAGACTTGTTTTTGTTCTTTAAATGAACATTGTTTTCTATAATCGCATTTAAAAGCATACTTCCCACTTCTCTAAACGTATTGACATGTACCATTTAGTTCGAAGTAAAGAACAAAGCAAACAGTCAAAGCAAACAGGTTCAACCTTTACAGACCTTTTAACTTTCTGTGTAACTAAGACCAATATAAAAATGACATCAAACAATTCAACACTTAATATTATTTACAGTAATTTCATATACAGTTAATGCAATGTCACCAGCAGTAAACAAATAATGTATATTTCCCAGATAAGGCACATAGGATCGTTCAAGCACCATAACAACGTCAGCCAATAAAGAGCAGGAAAAAATTTCACACATTTCTGAGAATCACCTGATTAATCAGAAACTATAAACCCATTTAAAGCCTCACAGGACGGAAGCTTTATCTGTTATCAGGTGTCACTCCACTTTAGTTTGCTAAGAAGCTGTTTACACTTACAAATCTTCAAATTCAGAACAAGCAGACATTATTAGCTCTGCTCAAACAGATCTCAAGCAGTTTCGTTCAACGGCAGCCCAGTTGTTATTCAGTAATCGAGTTACATGGGCCGATACTTTGGCATCCATGACGTTGAAAGTAATCTCATAACATCCTGTTAATATTTGACTTGCACGTCTGACACAGAGATGTTGAAATACTGTTTTTCAAAACATATATAAGGAAGAAACTTAACTAAAAACTGTTTAAATAGCTTTTGTGTACTTAAGTCACAAGGTGTGATGAGATATGTGTGCTGCCGGGTGTTTGGATAAGGTTTTTTTTCCTCTGTGTGTTGCTGGTGGATTTTTTATTGGGATCTAGGAAAAACTGCTAAGTCAGGGTGAAAGAACTAAACGTTTCCTTTTCTATTGCAAATTTGCATTTACATCCCAGAATAAAATGCAAACCATTAACAGATATTTTTGCGATGCAATGACTTAAAACGTGACTTGGGAAAAAAAAAAAGAACAGTTTACTTAAAAATTAATGCCAGCGTTTCAGACCCATATCACTGCCTTTATTCCATGGAGCACAATTTCTTTAGGAATTTCCTGCATGTCATTTTCATACCAGTGCTGTGCCATAAATTGTGAAATGTACCAGCTGACCAATGAACGAACAGATTGAATCACGCCATCTGGTGTTCATTCCAAGAGTTGTTCAACAATAACAAAAAATGTAATCCCGTCTGTGTTTTATTACAGTTACAGATTTTCAATCCAACCATTTTATCAACACATTATGAAAAGACACCAACCACATAAAGAGAATTGCAATGAGCATTCAAAATAAATACATTTGAGAACAGTTCTACAATCAATGATCATTGCATGAGCCTCTGAAAGTTTATTTTCTTTAAGTTAAAAATAGGAGTGATCGAGTGTCTCACAGTAAGGCTACTGGCATGGAGATATTTCTGGTGTGATCTAATTCCCTACATCACAAAATACATAAACCTTATTCTCTTCGTTTCACTGCATGAGTGTCAATGGATTCTAGAGTTCTAGAACTTCTGGATCAGGACAGAAGAGGCACCACCCCCTCCGTTGCAGATACCGGCGAGTCCATACTGCCCTGCTTTCAGACTGTGCACCATGTGTCCTACGATTCTCGCCCCCGACATTCTAGAAATCGCAAAATTGGCACATTATTCATACTGCAAATCTAATTAAAGCATGTCAGTGTGGTAAACAGTGATCCATTGGAAAGATTTTGCTTAAATTACCCGATCGGGTGTCCGAGAGAAACCGCTCCTCCGTTTATATTGACTTTATTGGGGTCGATGTCTAACATCTTAATGTTGGCAAGAACCACGACGCTGAATGCTTCATTGATCTCCCACATGGCAACATCTTCCTTCTTTATACCGGCCGCCTGCAGGACCTGCGGTAGAGGCATTAATAAAGTAAATGAATTCGCAACCACTTCTGCTTAGCAATAAAGGCACAACGTTGGCTTACCTTGGGGACGGCAAAGGCTGGAGCGATCGGGAAATCGATGGGGGCGACCGCAGCATCAGCAAAAGCTAGCATTTAAAGTAAAATGGTGTAAATACAGGAAGAAAGCCAAGCAACGTGTGGCAAAACAAACTCGTATGTATGAGTGACGAACAGTCAGCCTGTACATTTTCTGTACATTGTCTTGGTTATTACACACTACTTGTCAAATAATGGAATAAATGGACGTTTGGTTGAAGTTAGTAATTTGTAACACTGCTGTGGAGCTATGGAGGAAACTTGGCTGTCAATTACACTGTTTAGTGGTTGTTATATAAAAACATCTGACTGCATAATAAAGCAATTGACCAATCAGAAACAAGCGTCCTAGACAGCTGTATAACAACGTAAAACGGAACGTAGGAAACTACAACGCTAATAAGCGAAAAATTGTTGGTAGCATGACCGTATCTTCAGTAAGTATTTATTGTTTGTTAGTAGTTAGTTATGTAGGTTAAAACCTGTAAATTGCAAACCTGTAAGATGCTTAGTTTGACTCTAGCTTTCTATTCAATAATCTCACCAACAACTCTTGCTAGCGGCGTGACGTTGAGTCTTTTCGCGGCATCCGTCGTCATTAGCACGAGAGCAGCCGCGCCGTCGTTCAGAGTGCTAGCGTTAGCCGCCGTCACCGTTCCTGTGCAAACACAAACATTTTAAAATCTAAACCTTTAAAATCTAACGCATTTTAGGAAAGACTATTTCGATTTTAAGGCAATATTTGGCTTAATAAAGTGACACTTTGTACCGTTCTCTTTTTGGAACACGGCCTTCAGTTTGGGAACTTTGCTGAAGTCGACCTTTCTATATTCCTCATCTTCCTTCACAACGAGGTCTGGTTTACCTGAGCAAAAAGCGTGAGACAATCTAATACTGCAGTATGTTTTATCTTAAACCTTTTGAATAACTCAATCAAACAGGCACAATTCAAAGACATTCAGCTACAGAAATGACTCAAATGGCACATATCTTTGTTCTTTATGAAAGTTCATTTTGGAAACTTTGATAAGTACCTCTCTGTGGGATGCTGACGGGAACCACCTCCTTAGCCAGGAGACCAGATTCCCAGGCTGCTTTGCTTCGACTGTAGGAGCTGATGGCAAAGGCATCCTGCTCCTCTCTGGAGATCCCGCTGTTCTTGGCTGTGTTTTCTGCACAGTTACCCTAAAAAAGTGGAAAGAATTGCTTCTCAAACATCTTGTGATGTTCAAAATATTTGTAAATATTTAGTTTTGGTTTTTGTCATGCTTTTCTGAAACAAAGGTTTATTGCTTAAACATTTGCGTGAAGTGTGCAGCTTATCCCAAGGGACCTAACAGTACAGACGAGCTATTTATTTTATCAGTATTTGTGAATAAAACCCATGAGCTGCACTTTGCTAGTGTCAAGCTCTCAAACACAAAGTATAATGTACCATGTGAAACTTGTTGTAGACGTCTGTCAACCCATCTTTCACGATCAGATCCTCCATCTTTATCCCACCATAAGAGGGCGTTTCTCTGGACATGACATACGGAACCTGAGACATGCTCTCCATTCCACCGGCTACCATCACGTCCTGGGAGACATTGTATACGTTAACACACGATGCTTTTATCTCCACGCAACCACTTCCTGGTTTTTCATCATGTGATCACTACCTGATGTCCACACATGAGACTTTGAGCAGCCATCATGATTGACTTCATTCCAGAGGCACAGACTTTATTAATCGTGGTTGCTGGGGTGGACAGAGGCAGACCTACATGAGGAAGATCACAAACATGTCACTATTTTAATAGATCATTTTGAGTGAATAAAATACATTTATATTTAGCTTCTTTAACTCTTTATCTCGTTGCAATGCATTCTGGGATTGCCTTCACCATAAACAATGCATGCAATGGGCCTTAAACCTTCTCTAAATAAGGTAAGAGCAAAGCTTATATCACTCTTGTCTACCCAGTCTATGTGTTTAATTTAATTTTTGTGTAAATAAGGTAGTAAAACATACGTAAGTGTTTTCTGAGATGAACTATCACACTCTGAGGTGTTTTTCATTGTATGCTTTTGTTGGTTTAAAGTATGAGAAACTCACCTGCACCCAGAAGAGCTTGTCTGGTTGGAGCTTGGCCCTCTCCTGCCTGCAACACATTTCCCATATAAACCTCCTTCACCTCCTCCACAGGGATTCCTGCAATTATACATGTATGAGAATTCCGACCAATAAACATACAGTACAGTGAACCCAAACCCTCAGGAACTCCTCCACAGAATTATATGAATGCCATGAAATTATATAACATCAAACCAAGCTGAATTTATTTTGAAGAAATGAAACCATAAATGGTAAATAAATAAAACCATAGTTATATCATTTTAAGTTGACTATTTAGACACTTTATGGATCTTAAATTTTAGTGGAACATGTTTCACAAGTTAATGTGATTCTTTAGTTACTCTGACTGAAGCTTGGAGAACTAACTTAAAAGCCATCTTGGAACTCAGTTAAAAAAGTGAAGTTTAGTTATCGCTTGGTTGGATTACACTCATAGAAAAAGCCAATGTAATATCTATTTTATGGTCAGAAGAAAAACCTTCCCATCATGCATTTCATAAATCATAAAACAGGTTAAACAGGAACCCGCCTGTGATTATTACTGTACATCTCTACCTGCTTGCTCGACGGCTCCTTTAATGGCAATGGAGCCCAATTTGGTTGCAGGTAATGTGGACAGACTTCCTCTGAAAGACCCCATGGGGGTTCTGACAGCGCTGACGATGACAACTTCCTGTCCAAAGAGGAAGTCAAAATTCATTCAATGTACAGTTAGCAGAAACTTCTTTGGTTGCAAGCACTAATAATAGTTTTATTAATAATAACTATAATAATAACAACTCACATTTAGAGATGGTCCTGTGGCGTGCGTCCTGCTTATATATTTTTGTGCCTGCAAAGGCGATTTCAAAAGTTTGTTTGTTGACAAACATTGCATGAATATGTGTATGACATAAGCAACAGCAAGCAATACAATCGTATTTCAAAGGCAGACAATGTAAGAGGCCTGCAGCCCGATTTAATTTCACTCTCGTTTACAAAAACGAGTTCAAACATCGATCTCGTTTCATTTTGCTTAAACTCACCAGATGTCTGCACAGGTGCTTGCGCGTGCTGTGGAGGACACAGGATGACATAATCGATAAGAAAGATCGGACACCAGAGGACAAAATTCACCTTCAACCTTCACGTTTAGTGGAGTGCGACAGTGAAACAGCCAATCACAGCGAGAGGCGTGTCTGCGTCACATGGTGACTTCTCAAAGCCTTATGGGTAATGTTGTTTTTGACCGATTCGTGGAAAAAAGCCGAAGCTGGATTTTGAATTAGTCTTAAAATAATGGGACCCATCTATTTTTGTTATTTCCACGATATATTATTGGTTTGCTGCAGGTATCTCTCAGCCCTAAAAACACAGAGCGAGAAGAAAGTGAGCTAGAAGTGTTTCATCCTCTGCAGTGACACAAGCAGAAATATAAACAAATTTCACTACACAAACAGGTATCAACTGTTTTGTAGTTGTCACATTAACTGGCGTCTCATCATAAACTCACAGCCAGTAGCAGGTTTATTATATGACCTACATAACCTCCAGATGACCTATGACCTACATTTCTCCAGGGCACATCATGTGTCCATGGCCTGTTTTTTCTTAATCCTGATATAAATGAAAGATAAATACATGTAAAGCCCCGAGGCTGTTTAGGAGAAGAACTCTCACTCCTACACACCTTCCTTGTTATAACTTACCTTTCATCATGCTTGTCTAAGTGATATGTATGTCACAACAAAAATAACAAGGACTGGTTTTTTTACCACTGAATGGAATTGAGAAACGTACTAATACATTTCCAAGAAATCCTGACAAAAGCATTTCCCATCAACTGTAAGACAAAACCAAACATTGATGTTGACATGCTATTAAAAACTTTCCTCTATCATAATGAGTTTATTATAGTAAGTGTGAATCCAACTTGAATTTCAAGAATTTCAATTTTAAGGAAACCCAATAGCATAGTTAACTAATAAACTGTGAGGGTTCAACTCTTATTATAATGCTTGCTTTATAGGTTTGTGTTTAGATTTGCGTCCTGATCAGCTGTTTTGTATATTAATATTGATTAGTATTGATAATTATATTGATACTTTTATTAAAATTGTATTTTCTTTAAAGTTGCATATAAATAAATAAAGGTGTTTTGATGTATTTCCATACCAAAATAAATAGAATACAAAAAAATAGTTTCACATCTTTTATTTAAATATATATTTATAATAAATATATAATGTTAAAATATTGCACAACAAGGTTTCAAGTACAGCTGAATTTATACATGTTTGTCCCACTGTAGAGATATATGTAGCCTGAAAAAGAAGAAAGAAACAGTTTTAGGAAAATGTACAATTTTATAAAAATGCAAAATCACTGTATTTTAAAGCTAGCACAGATCTGTAAAAGTACAGGTTATAAAATACACATACTGCTCAACTGATGAGCTTCCGGAATCACTCGTCCCTGGGAAATCATCTTCCAAACGTTTAGGATGTCCTGCATCCAACCTGTTTCTTCTCTCATCAAAGCTGTAAAAATAAAGGAGTCTTAACAAGATGTGTGTAATTGCAGGAGTTTAAAGAACAAGATGGAGCAAGTGCAACTTTTGCTTAAAATTCCTACATCTCAGATTTCTCTCCTGACAAACAGACCCCAGTAATCTCACATACATTGTTCAGACACCACTGTCTGCAGTCAAAAGTGATTTCAGACCTCAAATACTTCTCATCAAATTTTTTCAAGACCAAATTATCTGAGCTGTATGATCCACAATAATTTGTACAATATCCACATATATTTTTTACAATAATACAAGCTCTGTATTGTAACTCAGGGCGAGTCAACACAGGTCCTGCAGTGTTACTGCATGCCAACAAATGTCTCATTTGTGTCTATTTTTAGAGAGACATTTGAGTCAAAGTGGAGATCTGAATGAAACATAACAGACAATATAACATCATCTGAGCAATTCATCTTGTTTGTGATATACAGCACTTGACCCACCTGTAGTAATGCTTGTCAGTGAAGAGCAAAGTTTTTCCAGAGTGTTGGTCGTAGACAGCAGCATTAATTTTTTTCACAGATGAGGGCAGACCGAGAATCTTGAGAGATTTGGGATACCCCCTTTGAACATTGTAGCCAGAAAGTGCCCACACTTTTCTACCTACAAACAAATACAGGCCATCATAAGACATTTCCTAGTCATGGATACAAAGATGACAGGTTGTACCCAGCTAACAGGGGACATTTTCAGAAATGTTCTATAAAAGGTCTCTATAAATTATCTAATATGTTCCTGCAGTAACATTAGTAGAACGTTTTTAATGCTATACATCACATATATCAAAAATGTTATTTTTAAGTAATTAGTGGAACATTCTAAAAATGTTACAGAATTAAAAAATGTTTGAATAATGTTCTTATAAAAAAGCAAAAACGTTTCGAACGCTCCTAAATAAACATTTTACCATTTTTTAATGGAAAGCTTACGGAAACGTTTCTACAACCTAAAATTGTTAGCTGGGTAGAAGGTATCAGCCTTTACAGATTATGTGAGTAAATACCTTTGAAGAGAAAAACTTTATTCTGTACTGGACTTTTATAAGCAACATCTATTTTCTCTGGGATTTTGGACCGGAGCCTTTGAAAGTGATGATGATGATGAGATATCTTGCGGGTCTCAACAGTGTTTGAACCTGATGGTGGAGGGACATGGTAAATATAAATTAACTTTTAAGATTACAAGATTTTAGAGGTTCTTTCAACTCTGGAAGATCAATCACTTACCATAGAGAGACTGAATTTCTCTGATATCATCGTCAGAAAGAGAGAAGCGGTCCACATCTGAAAACCTGTACGTGGGAAACATAAGAGCCTCTGGAACTTTTGAATGAGAAAGACCCAGAGAGTGACCAAACTCATGGGCGGCCACCAAGAACAGGACAACCCCTGCAGAAACATCACGTAGCACAGTTTGAAAATATAGTTTTTCATTCAGTTTCATATTCATGAGTTTGCAGCCTGTTTACAATGTTAATTTGTTTTGCAAAAATTACCGTTTCGTGAGCGGAAGGTGAAAGATTCGTCATTGTCGAAATGTGCATCTCCACCAATTCCAGGAGAGGGAGCAAAAGCGTGAGCAAGAGTGTTATCTGGGCCATCAAAAGGGTAAGCGTCACCATGATCTACAGGAAAGAATGTGTATATATATAAAATGTTATAATTTGTATCAAAGTTCTATAACAATTACAGACACACAGACACATATAGAGAACTTACATTTTGATGCAAAGGAGATCATGATGTCAGCTATGCCGTTGTTGATACGAGTGAATCTCAGAGGACTGACTTTGGCCCAGACCTGCAGGGCTCTATGGATGCTGTCATCCACCTCAGCTTCCGGCAGATCAGGGGTGTAATTTACAATCCTGAGGAACAGAAGGATCACGGTCTGTATCTGCTTTATCTTTCACCCTTATTATGTTAATACTAAGAGACCTGGTACTAAACACACCTGTAGGTGAGCTCATTGGTTTGCCATTTGGCTCCTTCTCCAAACGTTGAGTACGCAGCAACATCTGGAACTCCACAGCGAGGTTTCTTCATCACCTCCAGTGTCTTTTCATCCAGAT
>JAZGTK010008225.1:0-18511 GCA_036877625.1 Ambastaia sidthimunki
GTAAATGCAATAATCTTTTTGTAATGCAAATGGTGTTTTATCATGTTTATAATTTAGAAGGCACCGTAAGTTTACCATAAGTTTACACAATAAGACTTCTCCTGTATGTGCATCTTTATGTCATGTTGCTCGGTTACTACCAAGAGCGTCTGGTGAGGCTCCCTTAACCCCCTCTGAACACATCAAAGAAAGCAGTTCTCTCAAACTGCTTTGTGTGCAGAGTTTCACAGCACCAAGCCTTCGCTGTAACACAAATTTTAAAAAAGCATGCTTCCTTCCTGGTGTGTGTATTTCTCTGAACTTATGAGTTCTCTTCATTCATACACTGCTGCTTTCCGGTTTCGGAACTTCACTACAGTAAAAAAAAAAACTTAACAGAGCGCAGGTGAATACACACTCGCGGCTGCCGCTTCACCAGACTAAAGCTCCCTCACACACTGATTTCAGACTGACTTCTGAAGTCTTGCATTAAAGACTGTAGAGCACAAAATGTTCCTGCACACAAAAAAAATCAAACTGAAATAGAAAACTAAAAACTTTGGGGTTAAGGGTCTAATACCTTAACAAACTTTTTTTTGTCTTTGCAATATCCTTACATCCTACATGAAACATGAACCAAAACATTAGCCAGAACTCATTCAGCAATGACAACAAGCACACGCATAAGCACACAAAGCTATCAGCACACACACTGTCATAACAATCTATTTAAAGCGTCTGGCTGAGACAATAGCCATAAAAATCCAGTCTGGGGTTGTACCTTCTCATTCTTCAGAGGCGGACCCTCAATTTTGGGCAACATAATCCTAAAAGGTGGCCATCTTGCCTCCCTCAGCTTCAGAAGAATTAGTGGCTGTAGTGGCAGATGCAGAGCGAGCAGCCCAGGGTTGCATGATCAGCGCGGAGGAGAGAGGCTTCAGAACGCTGCTGCCGCAGACACTCAACGCATGCCTCTTGCAGACGCAGACAGCGCCCCGTCAGCCAATCGCGTAGGGACTCTAGCGGCTTGTAAACGTTTCAGCCTTGCCTAGACCCTCCTAAACAAAGGATCCCCTATGTGGTTTCTTACTCTACAAGTACGCACGAGGGAGAGCGTTAAACTGTGGTCCGGCCACTCACGACACCGGACTGGAGTCCAAAGCTAACAGCAGACTGAGCGTGTGTTCCAGAGTTCAAACAGGAAAGATTCTTTGTTGGCAAACTCACTAGCTTTAGAAACAGAGTATCTACAAGAACTCCACTCAGACACATTTGTACCTTTGGAGATTTAGTAGGCACTTATTATATTAATATGATTGTGTTATGTGCAATCTCCATGACAACCCAGGAGAAAAATGTAATCCTCAGAGGTTGTTCATTCATAACTCAGGAGGCTTAATAGATCTCTATGAAGTTATAATTCATGTATCAACTTCGTCTTTGATGTTTCCACACAATTTCTTAGGAAAAATAAAAATAAACACAAAGGACTTGAGGACTAAATTTTTGTTTTAAAAAAACTATTTAATCTCACTGTTATCTACTGAGATATTAAAGACATCTTATTTGTGATTTTTCTTTCCTACGGGAAATGCTGAACGGCAACAAACGTCAGATGACGGTCTCAAATAAAAATAAAAACTCGTGCTCAGAAATGAAGGGAAAAACATCTTAACCCATCATGATGCAATGCGACGTTGAAAAGGCATTCAAAAAACAACAAAAGGACCAAAGCAGAGTCATGACTAAGCGTGCTGCCACACAGCTGTTTTTGTACAAGACATCACGTCGCGTCACGATCTCTTTTTTCTAGGAGGATATCAGACAGGGTACATCGTGCTCTCTCTCCCTCTCTCCATGGAGACGCGTTTAGAGTGGATGTGACGGCACAGCAGACTCCCACCGCTGCACTGCAGCTGGAACACACTGTGACTTGCCCAGTCTGTCTGCACACACTGTCATCCACCGACCAACATATGGCAGAGGAGGTCACATGAGGACAAGGGAGCCCGACAGCTACTTTTAGCTCACGCTATTCAACACGAAGACTCCACAGCCACTGATGCAGCTACATTTTATGGCCAACAAACTGTGATTGTTAAATAACAATCACTGCAAACAAATCATGCCGTACCTTGTTTGCTATATTAATATTTGTACATTTGTAAAATTTATTCATTTAGATCTAATCTATCTAACGACGTTTGAGGGTACTAACCCAGAAACAAGCAAATTTTGATGTCAGTGTATAATGTAAACGATATAATAAAAAAAGTCTAAAAAACTAACTATATAAATGTAAACTATATAATAAAAAAGTGTATAAAAAACGAACTATATAAATGTAAACTATATAAATAAAAAGTGCATAAAAAACGAACTATATAAATGTAAACTATATAATAAAAACGTGTATAAAAAACTAACTATATAAATGTAAACTATATAAATAAAAAGTCTAATTGCATGAATGTTTATATTCTCTAGAAGTTGCATATTTTGCATATTGGTTTTAAACAGCTACAAAAATGCCCAACAATTTATTTAATTTAGTGTGTGTTCATACATACATTGAAAATAAACCTACACTGAGGAATAGTTAGTGGGTAAAAATTGTGTATCCCCTAGATATCTTAATTTAAAGGCAGGGAGTCCGAATGCATTAAAATATGAAAAGCATTACTGAAAGCATTGTGCTTGTGCACACATCTTGCTTAAATTAAGTACTGCAGACAGTTAGTATTGTTTCTCTGGAAAATACAGGATCTTGTTTCTCTCATGCTGAGTCAATATAAAATGACTTAACTGTGGGTACCTGAAGGTGGTCAGACAGGTTTATTTTTTGACTTAATGGCCGTTAAATGCTAAACTGGTCCATCCGGATTACTTGGTTTAGTCAGTTTCAATGTAGGTGGCCCACTGCTTTTCACCATTTAATAAAAATTTTTTATGTCCACTGTGTTGTGTGTTTTTAACATTAACAAAAAGTGATTTTTACCTTTTATTATTTAAGTTAAATTCTACCCAGATTCTGTCTAGTTGAAAGCTGTAAAATCCACATGGGTCTAAACTAAGACATTTTAACAATCGTCCCCCTGATGAACCTTTTCTCCAGAGCATAACCCACCCAAAAGACTGACCATCTCTGTGAGCATGTCTAAACCGGCCATCCATAATCAGTCTACCTGCTGTGACCTCTGATGGCTGAGTATTGTTGCAGTGCTTTGTGTGATAACATGTGAGGCAGCTGATGGAAATCTGTTTGAGTCGTGCAGTGAGTCAGCTACCACAAGACAGCCACGCTACATAGATGGACAATGGAGTGTAAGTATTTCATTTGAAACTGAATAAAGAGGCTAAATCTGGTTAATATTCGGAAGCCAGCTTTATACGTGCTGGAACACTGACAGGGCACTTTACATGTAGCACCGGTAATCTTTGTGTGACTAATAAAAATGTCAATCCTAGCATGTTTGGTCAAGTCATTTAAATCGTTTGGCTCGCCGCAGTACAAAACCTCTGCTGTCAAAACGTTGAGTTTGTTATTTTTTCTTAATCTTTTATTTACATGTAAACTTAAAGACAGTGCTCACATTTTCCAATGCCTCCCGAAACTCCTCCCTCCTTTGTGTTGCCTCACATGTGTTCGGTTGCCAATTGCTGAAACATGTCCATATGGTGAGCCTTAAAAAAGCTGCCCAGCCTTCATTAGTCACAAGCAGCCCAGGAATAAATCACTCCTCTCCTGAAGTTCTGGCAAGCACAACCTCTCTACCCCTGCAGTGTTGATGTGTCACCTGGTGATCAATGACTTGCACCAAAACAACACTGGCAATGGACAAGCATGTCGAGTGGTTGAAGGAGACTAAACCTTTATCCATCTGCACCCTCCATCACTGTAAATGGGAACTAGAAATGATAGATTCTGTGGCAGATGGATGCAAAGAGCTGATTAGGGTCATCTTCAAGCTATTCCTTACCTATGATAAAACATTTATCACCCTGAATAATCATCTGATAATGGCCTTGTTCAACCTTCAAATAAATTTTGCCATAAAATGTGATGGTGTGTTATTTTTTTAAATATTATGTGTGCTATAAAGACATTTTTCATTTTTGGATGAAGAGTTGGATAAGCCCTGGATTTACCAACGCAACAAGTTAGCCAGCCATCAATTAACTTTGGCCTTATATAAATAAAAAGAAATAAAATGCTTTAAAATGCTGGGTCGGTAATACAATTTAATAAACCTATTCTTAGGTCATGGTGTAATTAAGCATTTCCGATCAGTTCTGATCTGTAAATCCTCATTCCTATGGTCTCATTCGAACTTATTTCTTATTTCCATGATTACCATATTTTTTATGTGGACAACTCAATTGTTTTCTAAAATGCTTGGTGTGGTGGTAATAACAGCAGTGTTGGGGACATGATCGCGAAACAATGATTAAGAGGTAATGGCTTAAGGTGGAAAGTTTTTGTCTTTTAGAAAACTTTGACTCTATGCTTGGATGCCTCCCTAAAATCACACACATTAAATAAACCCCCAAACAGCCGGAACAGTAAAGCTGAATGAGAGCTGTGAATCCTAATCCCCTCTACACGACACCAATAAGCAATAAAACAATCCATTAATGTAGCAAATATGGCTTTCAATAGCTCAAGTGCTGGCTAACATGCACTGTTTAATATGAAATCTTTGTGCAAGTTTTGGAAATGGCTTCATGCAAGAGTCAAGTGAAGTTAGTTGAAAGAAAACATTGCTCATACTGCCCTCATACATCCCACAGTAATTCAGAGTGTGATTGTGTGTACTACGCAATATGTTATGCATTTATGCATACATGAAAAAAGATGAGTTAACAAGACCATCTCATTTGCAGTGTGTCATGTCTCATTCAGAGCAGAGAGTTTCATTCCCAAGATTTCCTCAGTCCGGAGGGAAGCGTGTTTGAACACAGGAAGACTAACTGCTGCTTTCCTTTGCACTTAGATAACAAAGCTAAACGCACTAAGTGCAGCAAGGACAATTGAACTGATGAAGCTGACCTCTGTAATTAAAAATATATCGGAAGGACAACTGCCCGATCGCCATCATTGTGTGTGTCATGACTTTATTTTAAGCTATGATGATTCATATAACACACACCGAAACCTGTCCAACTCTTGGGGAAGGATTAGCCTGAGGGAAAACAACAGTGTAGGAACACCTGGGACTCCACAAAAGAAGCTGAAAGGTTCAATCCCTTCCCTTGCTCGGAGGGCTGACATTGAAATTTAAATCACTATTCAACTGTAAAGATGTGAGGACCGTGAAGAAATTGTCCAGCACTGCCATACCTCTGCCATGGCAACTAATGTGGTATGGTGAACGGTTTAATATATCCCATTTTCAGTATTGAGGGATCCTAATCTTAGGGCTAAGTGATGAGCTATTTTGAGCTATTTTGAACTATTTTGAGAAAGACACTGATTGTTGTCTACTATAAGTTACTTGCTGCTCTAAATCGTGTTGCTTCATGTTGGGTCCACACTTAAGTCTACAGGATGTTAAAGAGGATTACTGAATCAGATTTAAAATGATCTGATGAAACTGATGTACTCTGCACTCTTACCCTCCTGTTTAAAGATGACAAAAGTTAAAGGTTATTCCTTTTAACACGCCACATATACAGATTCCATGTTAAATAATAAATGGAAACGCTTTTGACTGTGTCACAATGCACTACATTGTTCACAGAGGTGGCACAGGGTGTCAGGTGGTGCTAAGAGCCTGGACTGATGATGTTTGAGGGTGCAATAATGGCATTAGGAGGTGGTGAAGAGGATCAGAGATCATATCACACCGGTCAGAGAGAGCTGATGCAGAGGCTTTTACTCACGCTGACATTTCACGACTCTTCCGCTTACTTTCTTTCACATTAGCCTCCTACCAGCTGTACTCACTGGCCCAGCTCACCAGCTCATACACACTCATGCTGGTTACTGCCAACCATTACACATGGGCATAGCATTACAGTCCCTGCCCACAGGCTCCAGGAGAAGCTTTCATCCTTTTAACTGGAGATTAAACAAAATGATCATAACATTGACAGAATTCTACCTTACGCAATGATGTTATTTGGCATTCTAGGAAATTCTAGCTATTTTTGAGTAAACTAAGGTTTTGTGGTTAACTTATACAGCAATTACAAGATAGATTACTCAAAGGCGAGTTTAGAAATTATGTTTCTATGTAAAGGACTACATTTCTACGTAAGGACTACAGCACTATTTGTTACCAAACATGTAACTCAGATCTCTGTGGAGGCTGTAGTTTTTATGATCCTTTCCAGTACACATTTTATCCCCATCTAAAGAGGACTAACTACACCAATGGTGTAAGTAAAGCCAGTAACGTAAAAAGTTAAAAATGTAAAACTTTTATTTAAATTTAACTTTTAAGTGCATCAATAGTGGTGAATTTCCCAGCTGCATGTTACTCAGAGTTTGTAAAGCGACTACAATTAAAACATCTACACCAAACACTAGCTGTTAATATCACACAGCAGAGCAGATGCTCAGTGAACCCAAGACCAAAAGTGCAGATGCTCTTTGGCATTAGATGTCAAGGTGATACAGGCTGATACCATGGTAACCATATCACCTCAGTTCAAATAGTATCTAGCAAGGGCTTTGTAAGAGAAAATGAAGCTCATAATGATGTTTAAATAGAAAACCGTAAAGACAAACAAACACATGGCTTTAAAACACTAGTATAAATCACAACAGGACAAAAGATATGAGTGCATATTATATATTTCAGGCAGACCCATTTAAATGTAAATGCATTTCTTTAAGATATAGTTTTCAGTTCTTTAACTAAGCACTACAGCTTTAATAGCAGTGTTATCTGCTTGAATAGGGAATAACTACACTGTAAACCCTACACTGTAAACCCCAATGCTGTCATTAATAAAGACATCAAGTTATCATAAATTACTCAAAATACCAAGTTTTGGCCAAAAAACATTAAAGTAGTAGGTTTAATGAACTAATCTGTCAGCAAAAGTCTTTCTGATTAAGATTTTAAGTGTTATGAACATATTAGCTATGTGTCTGGTGAATATGCTTGGTCATTTTTAAATTCTGCTTTGAAAAACGTTGATTGATCGATATAACAAAAGGTGGTTATTTTTTTGCTGTCATGGATTCAATCATGCAATCAGCATCCTAAATCGAAATCCATGATCACCACCTTATAGCACATCTGTCACATTAATGCATATAGTTATACTTTACACATGTTGTCTGTCTTTAATATATTGTATATATGATGTTTTATAAACAAGGCTCTCTCTATCAAGACTTAATTTGTTGACATGCCCATATTTATATACTATATAATACTATAGAACTATGGTGAGCACTGACACAGCCGTTGCCAAAGTAAGTTTAATTAACTGCAAAGTAATTATAAATGGAATTTTTCTGCAAGTATTAACCAAAACAATAAATATAAATCAACCCATTTGCGGTACACTGTGCTGAGAAACAAGTGTGTATGGTATAACAATGTATAGTATAACATAGGCCAGTGGCTGGTTTACCTGAGGGTTTGTTAAACTGCTTTGAAATAAAACATATTGCAAAAAAAATGTGTGAGAAAGAATGAAGTAGCTTCTCCTAATAAATGCGGGGATAGTTTTTCTAGGAAATGTCTTTCTATGACTCCTACAAGTTCCCAAACCCCCATAAAACTAAAATTACTGCTTTCAAGTATTATTATGAATTTTAAAGTGAATCAGTTGTTCTTTAGCATTGCTGGTGCCATGAATCCTGCCCCCACAGCAAACAGAAGCAAACCATGACTCCAAAACCATGATATGAACCAAACAGTAGCACTGGTATAACGTTATACTCCTATCCTTTAAAGACTCTTTTCATCTCTTAAGCTTCAGGGGAAAAACAAGAGATCTTGTGTACCTTTAGTTGTTTTGAATTGACTTACAGCGCAGCTCCACCAAAGCTGATGATAATGGATAGTTTGGATAGATTCTGGCAATGCGCACCGTCCACTGAGAGCCGTCCACTCATCTTCCTCGATCAGCTGTGTTTATGTTGTGTGTGATCTGTGCCAAGTTAAACTGTGCAAATGGTAATATGGGATGTTATCCCTGAGCTCCAGCATGAGGATCAGTTTGCATTCACTGACATGCTTATTAGCTCATTAGCTTTGCTCTGCACACTGCCACGATTTTCAGGAATTACATTTCAACATGAAACACAAAGGATCCTTATGATGTCAGACTCTTCATATTTCTAACAGAAGTATTACGAAACAACTTACGAAATATGATGGAACATTGTGTGATTGTATTTGGTACTGGTTGTCATGATTTGGAACCAGTCTGTAGATTTTGGGCAGCTGGAGTTGACAGACTTCAGAGGAAATCATGTATTGTACTGCATTATGTGAACAGGCTACTAAGACCATCTATTCTGAGGACATGACAAACATGACATTTTGACTCAACTTTTGCAGATATTTAGAGGACGTGTACAATGCAAATTTACAAAGTTGACAAGTGTGCAGCATCATTGCATCCCTGGCAAGAGACAAATATGAATAGTAGGTACTGTTACCAAGGTTACAAGTAACATTTATCTTAGTTCTGCCAACAAAACAAATACAGGAAGGCTTTCTGAGTTCCATGCAGACCATAATAACTTATGTCCTCCATAGCCAATTGGAATATGTTTCCAAATCAGGAAATTAGTCTGACGGACTGTGAATAAAACTAGTAATATAAACAATTTGTTGTGGGCTATAGTTTTGAAATATAGGGAACTTGAGGCCGTCTTGGTAAGAGTACACATTTCAAACAAACACTTCCTGGAGAAGAGAAAATCATATGTTTTCTGAGAAACTGTTTTTCCCAATCATGGCAAAATACATGTTTGTGTTTACCTTCAACAAAAAGCGGAGTCAAGGGGAGAGCCAGCTGCTTTAACAACCCGTGTTGCCATGTCAGCTTTTGAAATGCAACTTTAGTCTTATAAATTCTTACAGAAATAATTTTTTACTTTTCCACAATAAAGTCATGTATTTTGGTTTGCTTGACTTTGATAACACAATAAAATATGATTGACCACCAACAGCAGTTGTGAAATTTACCCACATACTGTTAAAGCTTGCTGTTTACATAAAATTATTATTAATCACCATGCTGTCTCATTTTCTTCCCATGTTTATGGCTCTCCTTGCCCCTCCTTTTTCACAATGATGCGTTTTGCCAGACCAGGCTGCTTGTTTTTCTATCAAGATCTGGCAACACTGGCATCCCAACACCTTTGGGACCATTGGCATAAACTCCCCAACTGCAGAAGAAAAACATGACTTAAAACCTTTCGATAAACAAGTCAGAGGTGTAGTAATATCAGAACTTGTGATGTCATGAAAACAGTAAGTCATGAAATGTGACATCAACTAAAGCCACTATATTACAATGTATTACCTCAGCATCCTGCCTGGCCTCAGTGTGCTGTCAGCTGTGATTAAAACCAGACCGAACAGGACCAACAGCTTTTTTATCCTTCATTTTACCCTCATTTCTTCTCTGAATGTGCCACACAAAGCAGCCCCAGCACCATTCATAAGCATATAACAGTAGTTCCACATTAAAAAACATTCATAATGTTGTCATTCAGACTCTAAATACTGACTGAATAGATTGCACAGTCTACAGTCTACAGTAATGCAGCAAGTTGCTATACAGCAAACATCTGCAAATACCTTTATTGAAACCTGTTAAGTGGCACTTTTACCGTGAGTAACACACTGCACCTTTAATAAATCACAGGTGAAACTTGTTGTACTGACACCTTATGAGGGCTTCTGTGTACTTCATTGCTCCAGCAGCTGTGCACAGCAAGCAGATTGTGTTTTGTTTATCTGAATGTTACAGGTTATTACAACATGATCAGAAAGGTATGGAGACTTTAAAACAAACAGACTTACTGTACTCATTAAGGTTCATCCTGAACTAATCACAAATCCATTGAATTTAAGCCCTTAGAAAACACTAGGAACTAACACTAAACACACATCACATTATAATTGTTAAGAATATACTGCAGTGATGGAGACATGTTGAAGCATAGGCTGTGATATGTGGTATGTAATGCCTACAAGCCCAGGGGTCACGTTTTTCAATAACACTAATTACAGACACAGCTAAACACACACAAATGCAAAGCAGATTACATAAAAAGTGACAACCAGCCTCTCCTATTGGATGGCAAAACAGCTTGAAATCTTTGAAGCAATTATAAGACCAATAGATAAATGTTTAGTTTACAACAATACTCTTGCCAACTGGGAGCCTGCACTCCTGTTTGGCAGCACCAGCATTTTGTGCTTGTTACTGTTTGGTCTGATACTATAGGTGTGGAACAGGCTAATCCCGATCATCCTGTCCAGACGGCCACTTGCATCCTTATACACCCAAACAGACTTGATATAACCTGTTCAAGAAATAATTTAACAATTTAAACTCTTAGAACTATTTTGTACTATTGTCTCTTTGTAATATAATAACTATCACTAAAAATGAAGAAAATCACAGTGGAGGGCAAAGTTTGCTGGCTAAATCTGCAGGAACGGAGGTTAAGATAGCCCAGCTAGGTGCGAAAAAGTTTAGGGCACTATTAGGTGTCATTTCATGGCTAAACATTAGGCTGTGTAATTGCACAATCCAGCTAAAACATAAGAATTGTTAGCTGGTTGTGGGGTTGGTTGGTACAAACGCTGGTGTTTACACCACGCTTTACAAGAAGAGGAACCAATGGATAAGATTAAAATGTTATTTTAAACCATTGAAGTTTATGCAAATAAACAGCTTTCAGTCAGAATAATTCACTCTCAGTGAATTCCTAGTTCAGTAGTTACTTTTTGTAACAGCACCTTATTATAATACAGAAATGAACCTTGCACCAAGCAGGTCTGGACTTTCCTAATGTTTCATGATCTGGCAACAAAGCAACACTGATGCTGAATTATGTATTATTAAGCTGATTACTAGCTGCAGTGCCATGATTTCATATCACAAAGTTCTTTTATATAAAACTTTGTTAAGCACGTAAGCATAACTGTCTTACATGTATCAAACAGCCTGTGGTTTCTCTCACTGAAGTAGTTAGTGAGAAGTGTCCACACTTCCTCTTACACAAACTTATTTCCACTTTACATATCATGTGACATCCATTAAGGGCAGATGACTGTAAAAACAACAACCCTCCTTATTCAGTTTTAGTAACAGATTTTTTTTAATTACAATTTTTTTAATGACTTTTTCTATCAACCCATTAAAGATAAAGGCACACACAAGTCCCACACACTGTCCACCCCATTCTGAGTTTTAAACCTACCCAGTCATACCCTAATCATGTAACTTTAACATGGGGGTATTCTTGAAAGCAGGTTTGGAGTAAGCAACTAACCTCAACTTTCGATTCCATAAACTGTGGTAACTTTCAGGGTAAGTAGCCATAGCAACTACCTCTGTAAACTTACCATCATAAAATCAAAATGCCAGCGTTTTGTATCATTTATGGTTGCTCAAATCGAGAAACCACAAAAGCTATTATGTGTACCAGAAGTTGTTGCTCATAAGGGGGAAAATGCAAGAACTTGACAGAAACACAGGAAAAAGTGGCTTGTAAACCTGCGTCTGCGGTCAGCCAAAACAGACAGGATGAGAAGAAGCGTGTTCCCTCAGGCCATCTGTGTGATCATGACAAAAATGCATTAACTACACACCTGCCACATAAGATCACTTATGTTTACTGTATTGTAAATCCCATATAACACACTGAATTATTAATATCTTAATCTAAATTTGCTTAATCCTAATTTTTATTTCCTTTTCTATTTGTACTTGTATTTTTATTACATGTTCTTAACACAAACTGTGTGTAATCCTGCTTTCTGGAATACCCCCCAGATGTGATCTCAGGTGAAGACTGCCCTAATTGTTAGGGAAATGAGAAATGTGTTTATAGCCCTCAGTCGGGTGTCATCATCTCTGTCTCTTACACACTTCACTAGTAGTGCAGTACCAATGACTACACAGACTTATATAGGACGTAAACAAGTATGCTGTAAAATTATGATTATGTAATGATCATGCATTCCCACAATGTTGTTTTGGATAATTCGACAAATTCTGCATGACAGGGTCAGAATACCTTCACAAAAAAGTTGGATAATCAGCGCTTAATCCTAATAACTAGACTCACAAACACCAGGAATTTAGTCTTAGTAACAGTTATAATTCAAACTGCCTGAATTAAACATAACTAATGTATAAATACAACAAACATGAATGTCATAAGTGAGCAGGTGTATGAATTACATCACAAAACCATTCTGTAACAAATTCTTGAACTACTAACTCGCCTGCCTTACTCAGAAAATAGATATATGTATATAACAGTTAAATCTATAGCAGGTATAACAATATTGTAGCACTAGTGTCTAAAATCCATAAATACACAGTGGTCAGGATAGGAAATGCCTCATTCTCTCTTGTGCACACATACACACAAGCACACAGGCCACGTGCACAGCTCACAATGTATCATGTGATGCCCTCATAACAGAGCTCATGTGTTTCTAGGCATTCATATGTGTTGGAGGCAGTGTATTCAGGAAACAGTAGTGATAGAAAGTAACAGTTGGAATGAGAATCCATCAAATGTCCAGATCAGTTTCACTGTTTTTATTGTCTCACGTTAAAACCACTCCAGATTAGGTGTCATTAATTAATCAATGAGAACTTCTGAAAGCAACTGTAAGGTCAGAGTTGTAAGAACATTGCAGTAAGGCCAGTTTTACACCACGAACCCTATGGCACCTATTTTGCATCTATATCAGCAGATTATCTACATCAGCAGATCACATAGCCAATGTAAGCAGTCAGGGCTGCACTGCAGGTGCATGCAGCAGCAGAACTACTCGTGTAGCACTTTGAACCCAGTAGAAAGCACTCAGACAATACACTGCAGCTTTATTTTTTACTACAATCTTTTGCAATATAAGCTTTTATAAAGAAACACAAGACAAACTACTCACTCACTGTTTTGTGTAAAATTGTGATTCAAGTTCCACAGGCTGTCACAGTTATGTCTGAGTCCAGACAATTTTGCAAAGTTATATCTACACTTCTGAGTTTAAGTTTGGTTTCTTGTAAAAATATTCACCATTTGAACAAACATAAATGTGAATTCATGGCAATTGTGTTTGTTAGAGTTCCTAAAAGCTCACTCCCGATAACTTACATACGCTATTAAAGGAAAACTTGGTGTACCCCAGAAACCTTTAACCTCGCCACAGAGTGGTGTAGCAGCTCAACATGATCCTGCAGCGCCACTTATGTGTGCGGTGGGAAACAACCCGAGACTTTCCATTCAAAACGATGAGCCCTGTAAAAATGACACATTTAAAAGAAAAGCCAGGTTCCTTACCTCTGCAGCACAGATCCTGAGGGGCTTTCTCCTCAGCTCAACACATTTCCTCATTATACAGATCTGATGGCCCGTCTTTCGGTTCAGGCAACAGCTGCATTCCCCACAGTTGATCTTGCGCCGGCAGGGCGCACAAACTCCACAATGACTTCTCTTTTTCCTCTCTTGAATTCGGAGTAAACGCAGCTGGAGATCTTCAGCTTGGAGAGGAAGGTTTCCTGAGTTTCTGTGCTGCAGAACCAACTCTGACTCACTGTCAAACGAGGACTGGGTGCTCTCTGTGCTGCTGGAGAGTGTGCTGTTGCAGGAGGTTATTGCCCCAGGCCCACGGTTTGCATCACAAAGGGTGCTGTTGTAAATGGCTGTGCTCAGCGAGAGGAGAGAAAGTGCTCCCTCCTTTCTCATTGACATTTCAGCGTCGTCAATTCCATCTTTGGTGTCCATGTCTACAGTGCTTCTAAGCTCTTTTTTCACCTGGGGAGCATCTGCAATGTTTTCAAGTGCTGCTGCTTCTTTGGGGGATTGGCACACTAGGGTGGCCACAATCTCACCTGTTTCTGTAAAATGTTGTGGAGTGGTTTGAACAGAATTGTCTGGAAAGTCATTGTGTGGTTTAATCATTTCGTTCACCTCCTCAGTCTGACCTAAAACATGCTTATCTGCCTGTAAAGGGGAGGGAATTGTTGGGCCTGAGGTATTGTTGTTGTAGACAAAGTCCACGTTATTGACTGGGTCGTGCCTCAGAGAGTCACTCTGCTCAACAACTGCTGTGTTTGGCTGCTCAGAAGGAGCAGAGCAGTTTTCAGCTTGTATGGTTTCTATGTTTGCTTTCTGCATCTCCTCTGCCTTGTCACTTCTGTGAACAACCGTTTCTCTGTGCTCCTCCGCAGTTTCCTCAGAGCTCATGTTAATGGTCAGCCCTTCTCCAGTTGGCATAGGAGCGCTTGTTTGTTGGCCATCATGATTAGGATCAAGAAGTTCTGACCTTTTAGTATCAGTATCCTGTTTCCTGATTTTTTGACCTCTCCTTCTGTTAGTAACTAACCTCCTGCAGGACTCTGCTTCCCGTGGGATGCTCCGACCCAAGAGATTGTTCCGAGGTGACTTTCCTTGGCTATTAGGTTTTGACAACAAGCCATTGTGGTTCAATGAACTGCGCGTGTGTCTGGATCGTTTGACAACAGGGACATTCTTTACTCTCTTCTTGCTAGGCCTACTGACAACACTCCTCTGGGCCCTCTTGGCTACTTGTTTCTTGACAGTGGACTTCCTGATCCCATCTTGGCTCATGAGTGTGGCCAGGCCATTAGCTTTGAGTGAGTTGGTTGTTTGCCTTGCGGTCATGAAAGCTTTCACCCCCCTAACATTTTGCTTTAAGGATGCACGTGTTGATTTCTTGGATACTTTGGTAGTATGAGGCATAGCTGAGCTGACAGAGTGAGGGTGAAGCGGTACAGGACAGCCGGCATGGGAAAAAGTATAAAGATGACTCTGGGCAGCAACACTTTTAAATATTTCAAGAAGGATCACATTGAGAATGAATGGTTACCTGTTGAAAGGACAATTCGTTATTCATTATTATTCAATTCATTATTATATTATCCAATCCCAAATTATGTACATTCATAACTTTACATTAACCATAGAAAATAGCCCATCTTAGATGGATACAGAGATCTGTTATGAAGTCTAAAGTGTCATATATTTCTGACACTAGGCTATTTAAACTGTACTTGACTTTGTAAGAACTCTCTAAAACATCACTATGCACTCTATGTAAATAAGAAGATGCGATAAAAATGTAAATACTGTAACTGTTAGGAAATGTTCGTTAGTTACATTGTATTGCATTAAAATGAATTGCATTAATCATTAGACAAAACTGCCATGACATAAAAAGAGCGCTTGGAGAGACATAAAGTAACCTACTGCCACAGATATGTTACTTCAGCGTGTTTATTTATATGGCTCGGTTACTTAGTCTTACTGGAAAGAAAACATTTTGTTTTACTTTTTGTCACACGTGAACAGAAGACTGTTAAGTGTACTAAACGCGATTAATGTAATATGAAGTAGATGAGTGAGGGGTAAATTTGAGTTGACAAGTGATCTGGAGGCAAAAGTTTGCACACGCACTATGTCTTAAAACATAGTATGCTCCCTACATAGACACAATCTTTGAGGCTCGTAGACGCGTGCAGCATTCACTGATAAATGCGCCAAGTCACGCATCTATGTAGGGAGCTGTCTAGGTTATGAGACACAGCCTTAGAAGATGACTAATCGCTTGACTAACCAACGTCCTCGCATGCCTACCTCTCACAACAGTTTGTTTCGGTTTCTACAATCCACTCAACAAACTATCAAATGTGACAACAAATTAAAAGAACCAAACGAAAATGTAATATTAGCAGTTTGTAGTATTGTTGTGAACACTTTGAAGGGAGTTGACATACTTTACATACCAGAAAGACAGTTGCACTGACTGAAGGGCTAATAATATTCCCCGTCTGTAAGACACGACTGATCCTTCAGCTTTTTCCCGGCACGCCTGATCAACAGATCGGTCTGCATTATTACAATGTAACTTTGAACTGTAACGCTGACATGTTGCAACGAAGCGTCCTGATCAAAGGCAAATCCTCTTTATGTCAATCCATTCACCCGCAGCCAGACTCGACCTACACTCTCCAGTCAACTTCAGGCTATTTAATGGACGTCCGTGAGGTGGCGGAAAAACCCGGACTGGATCTTAGTCGACGGCTAGACAATATGTGTAGCAGATCGGTCTAAAATAATTCGATAACTAACTCAAAGCGCTTTAAACTAACATGTGATGACGAACATATAAATGTGTGGTACCACGTTTTGAGATGACGTCAGTTTCACTATGACGATAGAAGCGCTTACTCTAGGAGCGCTTACTTAATATTGCATACATGAGTGTAAATTAATGTAAAACGGTACATTGATTTGATATATTCCTCTTCTAACAGAAACGCTGTGGAGCCTGTCAATCAGTAGAAACAATATTCTTCTCACAATTGGCGTATAATGACATTTTGTATTTTTATATTGTCATAAATAAATAAATAAAAAACAACAGAGGAGGTTTTGCAATGGAAGTACTTCTGAACAAACTAGAGAAAATGTGGGCATGCGTTATTGTGTATTATTATTGGATATTCAATACTATTCAATAAAATCAGTCAACAATATTATCAAGGAAGTAGCTGTACAATACACAAAAACTTACAGAGAAAATATTTCAAGAATAATTATTTAAATAAGAGCAGATACACGATATTACGAAAATAAAAATATATTTTTCTAATACTCTTACAGAAAGTAAATCTTTGGGTTATACACGTTGACAGATAATGACGTATAAATTCTGCGACAAGAAGCTTCTCAGTGAAGGACATAATATGGGTTGAACTGCTGAAAAACACGTGAAAATGTTTTATGGTGCCTTGTCTTTAAGTAAGTATGTCTTATCTTTAAGTACAACTTGTGAATTCGATAAATGAAAGACGTATCAATTCAATTCACAAGAAATACGTTTGTTGTAATGGAAATGTTTTATTAACGCATCTGGCGCTGTTTGGCAGAAGGAAGAGTTGAGTTTCAGTAGATCCGCAAGTCGATATACAGTGCAATCCGTTGACTTTGATATGGCGTTTCATTTATTTAATTTCATTATTCATTTATCTAATATGAAGCTGATTGATGACATATAGCAACAGTAACCAAAGTAACAAAGTGTAAACATCATTGTATTGTGTATTGTCTCAGATTCTGTATAGTAGAATATTTTGTTTAACAGAAATAGCACAAAGTAACCTGCTGTTAGCATTTTTGTAACGTGGTACCATGGTACTATCCTGTTTTCGAACATGCATTATTGTAATCTTTGAAAAATGTTGCAGGACCTTGTCCTGTCTATGGTAAAGGAAAATGTTTATCATTCACTAATATGGTATATATCAAAGTGTGGGTAATTGCATTCTGCAAACCAGAGACTTGTAAAGTAGGCTTACACTTTTACAACCTATTTCAAACCGATATGGCTTGTCTGTCATAGTCCAACCTGTGGCACTGATAAGTTAAGTCATAGGAATAACCATGCATATGTGTTTTAACCACATTCCACAGTATGCTGAAGACATGAGTATACTGAAGTCTTCATAATAGACATCATGACAGAGGCTCTGTCTTCAGGGAATCAAGCTCAGATCCCAGCTCCTGTTCAGAAGGACTACAGTTATTGGGTTCGCTCCTTCATAGCAGGAGGTAAACAAAATATACAGCAGTATGCAATGTGGTATTGAAGTTTAATTGCCAGTATAGCTCACGTTTTCATTTTTTTTTCATGACTGTGCTTGATTTATACCAGGTTTTTTACATTAGGCATCTTTTATCTAACCAAAACATACAATTTATCTGTTTATGTTTTCCCTCAAAATCGAACCTATGAACTTAATGGTGCTAGTGCTGTGGTCTACCAGTTATTTAACCAATTGAGCTACCAGAACATTTTTTATGTGATGTCACAGGACAGTTGTAGCACTGTGCTTTAATTTACTGTTCTTGTGTTCAAAAGGTGTTGCTGGATGCTGTGCAAAGTCCACCATAGCACCTCTGGATAGAGTCAAAATATTGCTACAAGCTCAAAATCCTCATTATAAACATCTTGGTAAGTCCAACCTAAAGTATGTGAAGCTTGGTTATTAAAGGAACTATGCATAATAATACAGCTTTGGAGTCAGGACAATTAATTAACAAACACCTGACTATGTGATTATATGTCTTTGTTATTTGAAGGTGTGATTGCCACACTTACAGCTGTGCCTAAAAAGGAGGGATTTCTTGGTCTATACAAGGGAAATGGAGCTATGATGATCAGGATTTTCCCATATGGAGCCATTCAGTTTATGGCTTTTGATAACTACAAAAAGGTTTCTTCAATTTCATACTCTTCATATGCTAATGCCAACCAGTGTTGGGGAGTAACTAAAAGTAGCC